>NMRA01000046.1:830751-997313 GCA_002633005.1 Phoronis australis | reverse complement strand
AAAAGTCGGGAAATCGCACGTTTCCTTAGCACTGGGCGCTAAATCTTCATTCTTTAAAAGTCGGGGATGGGCGCTTAACCGAGAGGTGGGCGCTTAACTGGAAATCTTCAAAAATCGCAGGGGGGCGCTTAACCGAGCAGTGGGCGGTTAAATCGAAAATCCACCTAAAGTAGGGGGTGGGCGGTTAACTGAGCATGGGCGTTTACCCGAACGTTTACGGTAAGTTTACTAAAGAGGGGATTTGTGGTTTGACCATTTAGAATAATCAAATGTCAGGAATGAAAGAATCCCATTTTCATCACTTTATTCTCTACAAATGTGACAGCTGTGCACCTGTTCATGTGCACTCATTGAATCAGTGTTTAATTATAACTAAACATACCTCAATATCCATTGCCTCTTGATAGGAGACTTCCAGCACTCTGGCCAAGTTTGGTGCGAGGGAGCTATAATCCTGCAGCATGGTGAGCAGATCAGCTACTTGTCGTATTACCAAGGAGAATGCCCGTGCCAGTTGACTGGCAGTAGTCATCATGGTCAGGGCGGTGTCATGATTGGATGAGACTGATGTGGTGTTGACTGCAGCAGCGCCACGCCTCATAGACGTGGAGTCGATGTAGATAAGGCCAGTAGAGTTACCACCTGCAAGGACAGAAGGTCAGCAACGGTATGGTAATTCAGGAACTGTTAATATGCAGAGATCAGATAAAAAGATGGTTTAACTGGAGCATACTAGTGAATTGCTCGGTTGATACTTTCCTATAGTATGTAGATCAGTAACCTCTTGTAACATCAAGTCCTCACCGTATCGAGATTGAATGAAATCAGTGAGGTGCAGCAATAGCGTCACCAGTCACCAATATCACATCAGAGTCAAAGAAGTCACAGTAACAACAAGACAATTAGACCTTCAACATGAAAATCAACAAAATCCTAACTAATGTTGACCAACACAGCAAAGTGAAGGTAAAGAATATTCAAAAAGTCAAAGTCTGTGCTAAATAGGGCAAAGGTTACAATTTGGTTCGTTTGTGTGTCAGTCATCGTGTCTGTCAACCTGTTGCATTCCATCTGATTGACATTTTCAGAAAAGGCTTGCTATGAACAAATGACCAATTGGTTAGTTTTGTGAGAAGTGATACTGTCATTAACAGGATGTCAAAATTCAAAACAAAGGATAAACGAAACAGCGCACATGTACACCGCATAAACCTTGCCATAAATAGCGGGTCTTAGAAGACGAACATTTCAGTTTTTTGATACATGCATTTTGATGTAATGACGTCATAGAAAGGACTTTGATATCTAAAGTGCTATCTGGACTCTCTGCTTTCTCCTTTGCAGTACAATTTTTCAAGAAAGTTGATAAAGATTCTAAAACACCTTTGCTTGAATTGTGGCCTCAATACCCCCACTCACTTGTTGTAACCGTTGTGGACACTGGTGTCCTGGTAGGTGGCTCCCTCTGTCTGATGGCCCACTGCATGGCATGAGGTGCCTGTACAGTCCTCATCCCCTGCCCTGTACTGCGACGCTCTAGTTGTTCATCAAACAGCTGGTTCAAGTCATCAGTATCTGCTTCAGTCTCAGGCTCACTCTCAATTTCCTCCTCCTGATTGGACGATTCACCTTCATCTTCTGAGAAGTAGGCCAAACTGCTTAAACCTGCCAAAGCACGTAAGCTCAAAAGATTAGTATGCCCCCTCTGTTTACATAAAGCTACAACATTTCACTGAATTTAATACCTTCAGAATTGATTTAACTAAAGTTATAAATACAGAAAGACCAGTAAAACACTGTATGTAACACTATCATTTAGAGAATGAGACATGAAACAATCACTCATATTTCTCCATTTATTCTTGAGACAATGATGAGAATTAAGTGCAGATCAAAGTTTGCTTAACATTTTCAGAAAGAAAATTCTTGCCTTGAACAAACCAATGCGTACAACATACAACAGAAATGTATTGTAACATATTTTCAACAAGACTAAAAAGTGAGAATTTTTTTCTAATTAAGTATAAACAAAAGCTTTTAACTTAACTATAGACACACATAATACCGAATACCACATCCACACACACACTAACAAGGTTACCTGGATCAGAGCCTGCAGTTGCCGCAGTTACAGCACTCCTCTGAACGCTAACAGCATCGTCATGGTGACTGTGTTCACTTTCACTGTCACTGTCTGACTCAGCCAGTAAGTCAAGGTCCATGTCACTCTCATTACCACCTAAAGCCACATCAACAATAGGTGTGTAAACAGGACAGTGTCATCTTCAACACATGTCAACACAGTACACACCAAAAGTAATGGCACATTATTCCTCCATTATGACCACTCAGCCCTAATGCAATTTCCAGTCATGATGGTAGAGTGAAAGTGACCTTCATAACAGCTGTACACCATGATGGGGTACAATGGAGAATTTTCCACAAAGTGGAAACTCTTTTCACTGAAGGTTCAGTTATTATCTAATCAAGCTGTAAACAAACCTCATAATATTTAATAAAGATGCAGCAACTATTACCACATGAGAGTCAAGGCTCTTCAAATTCAGAAGCAATGGAAAAGAGAAGCGAGATTTCAGTGTGGCCCAGCTTTTAAAATAATCGCATAAAAATAGTAATAACAGGCAACTATTCCATGCACACTTTGCAAATAGGCTATTCTTGCAACTCAAAACTTTAAATACATTGGCTGGACGTAGCGCATTAACATTCGGAGCTTAAACCACACCGTTTGACCAATGGAAGATGGCAAAACTTTCACTGTGGTATCAGAATTGTAACACAAAAGACAATAAAGACGTTTTGTATGATAACAAGTTGACAAGAAGCCGATCATTACATTACACCAGTACACTGGAATTATGTAATTTGCGGATATAGAAAGGGCCAATTTAATTGTGAGAAGATATTGCACCCAATATGACAAGAAATAATGGCTCATTACTGTCATTTCAGGTGGAATGAGCCAAAAAATGTGCAGGCAGAAATGACTGTCATGGTGGGGAAATTGTTTTGCCCGTTTTTTTTCGGCATGTACTGTATATTGATACTAAGCCAATTGTTTGTAATTAATACAAGAAAAACAATAAACAGTGATAAGAGTATCATAAATAAATACAATAATAATAAGCATAATGACAACAATAACAATAATCAGATAAGAGATACATGTGAGTTCTCTTGACCAGATACATGTAACAGCCATCTCAATGAAAACCTGACCAGATACATATAAGAGTTGTCTCAATGAACATTTGACCAGATACATGCAAGAGTCAGTTCAATGAACACTTGACCAAATACATGTAAAAGTTGTCTCAATGAACACTTGACTGGATACACATGAGAGCGGTCTCAATGAACTAGGGCCGTCTCAATGAACTAGAACCGTCTCAATGACCTAGGACCGTCTCAATGAACTAGGGCCGTCTCAATGAACTAGGGCCGTCTCAATGAACTAGGGCTGTCTCAAATGAACTAGGGCTGTCTCAAATGAACTAGGGCTGTCTCAATGAACTAGGGCTGTCTCAATGAACTAGGGCCGTCTCAATGAACTAGGGCTGTCTCAAATGAACTAGGGCTGTCTCAATGAACTAGGGCTGTCTCAATGAACTAGGGCTGTCACAATGAACTAGAGCTGTCTCAATGAACACCTCACCAGATACATCTAAGAGCAATTAGTCAGGTCTGCCTACCTTGATCATGGTCGCCTGCCTGGTTTTGCTGGTTATCAGCCAGTTCAAGGTTTTGATGGTCCATGTGGTCTCCACCAAGGCCAATCTGTAATACGCAAGTGGCAAACAGTACACGTACAACAGCACTGACGTCTATTGGTTGGGAATGAATGTGTTTGCAACTCCAGTCCGAGTGCGCTGTATTAACAGCACACTCAACATAATGAAAACCCCAATAACAATACATGCTCTAGTTTTTCCCCAGTAACCAGTGTTCTTATTCAATTGTTGAAACAGTCTAATGCCCTCACCATGTCATTTGCTGCCTGTGCATCCTCCCTGGCAGTAGTACCTCTATCACTGGTCAGTCTTAAAGAAGGCACAAATCCTGTCTCTTCTTCTGCCACCTCTGTGGAGGCAGGCCGGGGGGGAAGGGGGTCGATACTGAACACATCTTCACTTCCCTATATTAAGCAAACAACATTTTTCGATTATCCAAAATTAAGAACAGAGGGAATGTTGAACAACTTCCATTTTCTTTGCTCTGTAATAGTTGCATTTGACATGCAAACTGATGGGTGGGAATTGCACAGCCTGGCATCTTAACAAGTAAATATGAAAAACCAAGAGCGTGATTTGCGTTACAAGATATATGGCACCAGTTATATCATCTACACATTTATTAGCAATTTCCTCAAAACCACTCGCCACTTCATGGCCACACTCTGCGCCCTCTACCTGTAGTGCATCCTGGTTTGTGGCTACCAAACTAAAAGGTGCAGTTGGTCGGGCCACACCCATTCTGACGGGGGTGATCAGGGAGTTGGCAATCTCACACAGCTCCTCTAGGGCAATGTTGATGAGAGCCTGGAATGCTCGACGACACTTCATACGGGGCTGCACTATGTTGGAACTGCAAGAGTCACAAACAGCTAGAATGACAACAACTATCAACAGATGTCTCTGGCTGTTCTGAGCTTCAACTACACCAGTGCTTGAGTACTGAATGACAACAACTATCAACAGATGTCTCTGGTTGTTTTATCTTCAACTAAACCAGTGGTTGAGTACTGAATGACAACAACTATTAACAAATGTCTCTGGTTGTTTTGAGCTTCAACTACACCAGTGGTTGAGTACTGAATGACAACAACTATCAACAGATGTCTCTGGTTGTTTTAGCTTCAACTAAACCAGTGGTTGAGTACTGAATGACAACAACTATTAACAAATGTCTCTGGTTGTTTTGAGCTTCAACTACACCAGTGGTTGAGTACTGCATACATCAACTGTGACTCATTGCAGTAAGTAAATAGTAAATAATTAAAATTGCACATTAATCTAAAACTTGCTTTCTAGTAGATTACATTCACAAACCGTAGGTAATTATTGCTAATTCAGCAGCAAGGAAGACATTTATTGTCAATGGACATAAAAAACCTCACATACGTGCAAGTGTTGTTGTTTCACCAGGGGGTACAATCTGGAATTCTGGACTACAGGATTCACAATACTCTAAGTTTCTGGCTCCCCACTCAGTGACAGTAGCTACAACTGGACTGCAAGTGAAATCACGTACAAACCAAGGAACTGAAAGTTGAATTATGTTCCTGTACCTGGTTTTCTTGGTCTTGGAAGGCGCCATCTCTATGCTGAGAACGACAAATATACGCGCAACAGAACGAATGAACACCCTGGCCACCAACTTGGCCTCGACCTTACGACCTTCTTGGTTGTCATTTTGCATCTCACGGATCAACGTCGTCAAAAGCGTGTCCAACATCTGAAAAGAGGAAGATTAATAAACACAATCTGCGTCACACTTTTGCATTTATTTTATAACAATTCACATGCATATGCATGTAACACAATGTTATTACAACAACACATTCTAAACAAATGATTTATAACAGGATCAAAAAATTTTTTGATCCCTTAGGAGTAAATTTGATACACATCATCAGAAATAAGAAAGCACTGAGCAAAAGATAGTCGGAATGTAACCATTAGGGTAGTTGAATGTAACTATTGAAGTAAATTCACGACGTAGTGTTTAAAGAGGCACTGATAATGTTAACAATATTTCAGTGCAATGAAAAGTTTCCATCATAGATTTTTCATTGTGAATACAGCCTCTTCATTGTGATGACAACTTAATGGCAATACAAGTCATCTATGAGACAGCACAGACTGACACGGCAATACAAGTCATCTATGAGACAGCACAGACTGACACGGCAATACAAGTCATCTATGAGACAGCACAGACTCACACGGCAATACAAGTCATCTATGAGACAGCACAGACTGACACGGCAATACAAGTCATCTATGAGACAGCACAGACTCACACGGCAATACAAGTCATCTATGAGACAGGACAGACTCACCTCAACATTACACTTGACCAGGAGAGTATGTGTAAACTTATCTAGACGACTAGTACCAGTTTGATGGTTCATATACAGCTGGTCCTCATACAGTTGATCAGTGTTGCTGCAACATACATACATGGCTTAGACAAACTATGTTGATTGCTAGTTCTAGATAATACTTTCAAAGATGCGCAGCTCCAAAAAATCATGTGCACTTGCATCCAGTCGTACTATTTTCCATAATTTAGTTTCTTGTCAGTGTGCAAATATTTGGAAATTCAAACAATCAAACTTAGTAAAAAACAACTTCAGATTTGATCCACCATGATATAATAAGACACTTTATTTTTGATAGAGTTACTTGTGAGCTATACAGTCTTGTTTCCATACATTAGGGTATTTAATTAGAGGGAAATAAGGAGTGCCACCAGGGTGCGCATGTGTGCTACACACTATCAGTGAGAACCCAACATCAACTGTTGCAGCAATACACAAGTTGCTCATGATCCATGCCCTACTTCACTTTCACTAAGTAATTCATTAATAAACCACTGACTACTAAACACAGTCATAACCAATAGCGTAGCAGCTTCTTAACCTGCAGATTTTGAACAGACGCTATTGCATTATTTTGTTACGCTTTCAAAGAAAAATTAACTTCCTCTCCATTTACTCAAGTTCCCCACAGTGGTTACCGACACAAAATTGCATCTAAATGCTCCAAAATAACTAAGGATTTAGGAACAAGGTGATCCACGATAACTAAGAATTCTATATCTGCCACATATAATTGAGTATAGCGACTTTATTTACACAATCTTTCTTAACAAAACAATAGAGAACTCTTTACACTTTGTTATCTAGTAACTAGTATCTTGAATATGAGACCATTAACAAGCGTGTGTAAGTAGATTGCCAATCTCTCAATAACCCGAGACTTTTAACCTCACCTGGCTTTTCCCTGTTTCTCGCCACTCGTGATCATGGCTTTGACAGCACTCCAGTCATTGAGGAGACGCTCAAGAGCTTTACGACTGAACCGTGGGGGTTCCAAGTCATGCTCCGGCATCTCTTGATCTGTAGTATAACATAGCAGGTTATTTATAAGGAATGCACTTTTAGGGGTGTGAGTACACTTTATCAATCAATTTAAATCAATTTATTTCTGTAATAAAGGCCATAAGCCTACTGTACAAAGAGCATGGTAACATACTTAAGAGTGCAGCAAGCTATCATGGAGACGAAAAGCATAAGATACATATTTACACAGGTCAAATAATTTAGCATCATCACAGTTTACATACCAGGTAAAGTTAAAGATTGAAGTGAGCTCCAGACAGTGTTTAAAAAGGCACTGATAATGTTAGTTTAGTAACATTGATGAGATGTACAGTCACTTACCCATCTCTGTGATGGGTGTTTTCCTCGACCCCACTGCAGTACGACGTGACGGCCTGTACTGGCGCTGTTCAACAGTCTGTCTGCCTACAGTTTGCACCAAGAAGAGCAGGATGTTCTCTCCCCTGCAAACACAGCGAGGTGAGTAATACACCAGGCAAGTATTACACACAGCAGGAGAGTAATACACCAGGCAAGTATTACGCACAGCGAGGTGGGTAATACACCAGGCAAATATTACACGCAGAGAGGTGTGGAATACACCAGGCAAGTATTACACACAGCGAGGTGAGTAATACAACAAACAAGCATAACACACAACAAGGGCAACACATGTGAACACTGACAGGGAAGAAAAGAGATAACAGGCATTCAAAGCTTTAAGTTTAAAATCTTTGTTTGAAAACTGTACGAACAACTAGTGAAGGAGGTTGGCCGATTAATGGTAAATTACCAATCTCTTTTCGCAGTTTCCTTGCATTTTTGTACCTTTAATCTCTACTAACATTTCATTTCCGTTTTCACTTTGGATGTCTACACTATATATGAAATCAAGTGACGCGTCTGTATAGTTAATCCAGTACACATCACAATTACACAGTATAAGCCAACTACTACATACCTGCTGTTTGGTTGATAGACAAGATCTGTGTCAGCTAACAGTTTGTTCAACAAATCAAAGCGTGCAGTCTGAGCACCAGCTATAAGTGCACGACATTTGCACTTCTCCCAACAGTCACAGTATGCTGTTGGAGATGTACGTTTCAGCCTACAAGATAGGATGACATTCAAATGATAAACAAAAATTTTAAAATTAAACTGAAGCCGAGTATATTTCTGTTTGCCAAAAAAAACCCCTAAAGGTGGCACGGATCTGAACATATATATTTGAGAGAAGCTTTGGTGCAAAGGATGATCTCATTATCATTATAAAAACATCATCTTCAAACAGATCTTATAGAAAACCCGGCATGAAGATTCAACAACTATGTGGCGTACATTTTGGTTTTATCACAATCCAACGTTCCTAAAGTTCCACTATCAGACCTATTTACCCTTATACAAGACCTGAGTAGTTTCCAAGCAATCTTGTATGTTTTTTTTTCAAATTCTTGGGTAATTTCGCACAGTGCAGTCTTTTTCTAAAATCCTTAATTACAGTATTTTTGTACATAAAAATCAAATTTCTTAAGAACATCAATGACTGTGTGATTCAAGGAGCTGTTTGTGTTGCACGATGTACTGACCACAAGTATTTCCATGTGTTTCCTGCTGTGACAGCCATGATTAATGCTGGTTATTTAAGTAATGCTTACAGTAAGCACACTCCTCGACTAGATCGCAGCAGACACGACCACTCTGGGTGAATCCCCCAAAACCGAGCTTTTCAACGTTTTTCCAGGAGTGAAGAACACTTCGAATTTGCTAAATAGTATTGTCGCCTTTTTTAATTTTCATTGAAAACAAAGTGAAGTTTTTATTGCCTTACGATTAATTTGTATTTTGAAACTTGTCATTCTGATTGCATCCGATAAATTCTACGGAAATTATCGTACAATTACTTCATGATGCAGTATTATCGTTCAGCCGTCTCTTCATATTTATAATGCATCAGACAATTCATTTCATGAAAAAAACACAAGATTTAACATTGTACCTGTTGATTAAAAGTTCATTATATCGTAACAACATTTTGTAATGATCAATATTATTGTTTCAATAACATGAGCCACATTAAATTTTTGTGCAGTAAGAAAAAGACCTTCTGTAATGGTGTAGCTATGACTGGAATTACAGACAATATAGCAATTGTGCACAAGAAAACAGGTCTGCATTTTGAAAGTCCGTTGAATAGTAATATTCACTCACTTGCAGTCATGTCCCTTGTGACAGACCCTGGCGCATTCAGAACAGCAGCACAGCGACCCTAGCAGTCCACACGTCTTACATTCAAAGATGTCCTGCAAACAAAGGTAATCATAATCCTGTAATCATTGAAAGTACAACATCCAAAACCTGGAATTTCTCATCTAAAGCAAACCATGGTCACTTGTTGGCAGTAATGTAACTGCATGCGGCTGTGATCAATTAGCCCAGGTTATAAGTACTGAATGGCCCATGACATAAGCATCTTCATTACAGTATTCAGTGATCAGCAACCAACACTTACCTGGTTAATATGTTCAGCACCTGTCCACGTAAAACTACAGGTGTCATTACAACATAACATCATGAGGGGTGAGTCATCCAGCGTAGAACCTGTTGGATAGATCATATTCACCCACATCTGCTGATCAAGTGTCCCCTCATGTGTGGCCAGGCGGCGGGCGATGTCAAAGATGACTAAAGCAGCTGGATACGACCGACCACAGACAGCCTGCATGAAGGGTGTGTGGCCCTCTGCATTCCTGTATAGAATGAAATGACAGGTGAGTGATAGGACTGGTCACAAACAGCTTGTATGAAGGGGGTATGGCCCTCTGCATTCGTGTATAGAATGAAATGACAGGTGAGTGATAGGACTGGTCACAGACAGCTTGCATGAAAGGGGTGTGGCCCTCTGCATTTCTGTATAGAATGAAATGACAGGTGGGTGATAGAACTGGCCACAAACATCCTGCATGAAGGGGTGTGGCCCTCTGCATTCCTGTATAGAATGAAATGAAATGTAAGAAATGGTCGGGGATTATCTCATTGCCACGTAAAATACCAAGTGGCTTTATGAAATGCATTATTACCACCAATATATAGAAAAGCAAAATATGCACACAAAGTAGCTATAGCTATTAATGTGAACATTCTTGAAAAATCAAACAAAGTAGTTCTTTCTTCTAAAAAATCCACTGGTTACTAACATCACATATTCAGTGTTGAGTTTGTCAGTATTTTAAATCAGCTGATGTCAACTGACTCACCGATCACAGAGTAACTTGTACATGTAAGGCTGTAGTAGTGCCGCCTCACACAGTAACGTCAACAACTGGATACCATTAGCTCTACGATCCCTCTCCTCCTGCCTACTCACAGACAGTGGCGCCTCCTGGCTGGGACCAGATGTAGCAGGAGTACTTTGGAATGAACTACCTCTACTCGGGCGTTCACCTTCTACAATAAACAGAACAATTTCTTTGAACAATACTTCTGCAATACACCAAATGACAACCAGTTAATTACCTGAATGTTCGCAATGGAACACACAAGAGCAAGACATAGTGGACTTCTTAACTGCTGACTGTAGTCAGGCAATGTACAGCACAGCACAGGACAAAAGATATCAGACAAGATACCTCCTCATCATGACCACTTAATTATGTCTACAGCAAAACTGACTGATAATGAGTTTTATATCAGCAAAATTCTAATTACAGAATGGCTTCACCACTTCTCTACCTTTCCCACCAATTCTGCCTCATTCTTGATGAGAAAAGGCTACTCTGACGATAAATTCAGCACACAGTCACCATAGTAAGAGAATTCCAAGTTATTTTGTCTGAGTATTACTGGTCTGTATTGTACACAAGTTGAACAAGCCATTTTGTCTGAGTATTACTGGTCTGTATTGTATACAAGTTGAACAAACCATTTTGTCTGAGTATTACTGGTCTGTATTGTATACAAGTTGAACAAGCCATTTTGTCTGAGTATTACTGGTCTGTATTGTACACAAGTTGAACAAGCCATTTTGTCTGAGTATTACTGGTCTGTATTGTACACAAGTTGAACAAGCCCACAGTGCATTATGTTTACTTAAATTGACAGTAACTTCAACACTCACCCTTCACAGAACAATGAATTTAAAGGTTCAACACTGTTTGCCAAAAAGCATGGACTGTATTTCAAATAACAGACTACATAGTTTGAAGAATATTTAGTTTTTATTACTTTGGCATCTTGATACTAGTGTGCAAGGTCAAATTTCACAGTGACATCACACTAAACAATAGGCAAACAATTAGTGTAGACATTAGGTGTGACTTCATTTACACAGCTATTTTGCATAAGACAAAATTTCTCGTTTTAGACAGTTCACATCAAAACTTAAATCATTATCTCAACCACATCATAATCGCCATCTAATGGAATGCAGCGTGGTAATTATTACTTTGAGTTTGACAGGTTAAAACTGTGCATTCATTTGTAAAGCTAGAATCCCGCACACAACGAAAATCGCGGCCACCTAAATTTTTCTTATTATTTCACACTGTTACAAAAGATACCATTGATTAGGTGGAAGAAATGGAAAAACTAATCCAGTGATCCCCACATTGTTTGTTTTACAAATTTGAAGCTGGCAAAGTACAAACTCCAAAATAATATAAAAATAAAAAATTTGACTATAATAAATTACAACTGTGCGGCACTCCTTAAAAAATTCAACACAATGACTTATATAAGAACACTTTAATAATCAGACTTCACAACATAAGATTGAGCTCCAATTTCCTAAAGCATTGAAAGAAATGTCGTATTTGAATGAGACACTCTGTGTAAGACACTTTATGTTTGTTAACTCAGTGAGCCTCATATCCACGTGTTTATTCATAGCTGTTTGAAGGCTGAATGAGATTTGCATATCACATGACTCACATTTGTGTATGTACTGGTGTGTGTGCTGACTTGTTTTCTACACACTCGGGTGGGCAGTGTACATTTGGCTTTAGAGAGGAGAGGATGAGAGCTGCATTATTGAGGTGATTTTATTTGCTATTACGGTATTTTTGAATTTGCATTTTTGTGTAAATTATGAAATTTTTGCTATGTAGTTTTGTTTCTATTTTTGTAGAACCAAAACAGAGAAGACTTATAAGAAAATAACTGTGAAATATTTCGAGTATCTTAACAAAGCATTATTAAAGCCAACTCCTCTTGACTTGCAGACACTCACAACTTAAGTAACCAAACTCAACAGAAAATACAAAGTAATCAAAAATAAGTGACACCGAGTTGAACGTCAAAAGATAATGATGTGTGCTTACGTGAAGTTCCAGATCTGTTACTTTCCAGTAGGTCCAGAGGCCAGTTAAGAGAGCTCGCTTCATCAGGATCTCTTGGGTCCAATCCACTCACATTACGAGCAGCAGACGTGGCACGTCTCATCATCTCACGAAGACTACAACAGACATTGTAGAGATTAACAAATCAGACCACTTAACACACACACACACACACAGAAAAGAGTTACTGAGTTCCTAGAAAACAGACGATTGTTTTGGGCTAAAATCCTCCACAATTTGAAATATGGATGTATGAAAACTTAAATTGTGAGACATATGGATGTAAGACCACACATCACCATAACATTGAAGACAAAAATCAGACTTAACACTTTACTAAAATTTTTCGAAATTACTAAACCACCAAAATTTCTTACCTGAATCTCTGTCAACAACGTGTTTCTGCCACACAAATATAACAAATTTTTCTTAGAAATGAGACACAGCGGGCGGTCACAATACTTCTCATCCTTCCTTACAGTCAATGGTAAGAGCAATAAGCGTGCAATAAATTGAACACCACATTAATGAATTTTTGAGCTATAATATAATTTTCAACACTTCACAAAGACTAAATGGAAACTGGATTCAAAGCCTTAAAGAACAAAATGTTCTGGTGCATAAAAGCTGCATACATGCTGCTTAATTCACTACAGCATTTCAAATGGTGCTGATTTCATTAAGATACAGAAGAACAATGCAATACATTAATATGCTCCCACAACAGTGCACAGTGGTACGCTACAAGGGTTATTTACTACTCTAATGCAGTAAAATTAGACTAAATAATTAATTTGGCCACCACAGACACTCAATAGCCAATTCAGAAAGTTTTCCAATCTACTGAATGGCTTTAAAAAAATTTTCAAGAGTAATCAAAAATGAAAAAATAAGGCAGTGTAGTACCAAGCGTGTATACTAACCACTTGTTCATAACATAATGTGTTGCATGGTGATCACTTGTTCATAACATAATGTGTTGCATGGTGATCACTTGTTCATAACATAATGTGTTGCATGGTGACCACTTGTTCATAACATAATGTGTTGCATGGTAACCACTTGTTTATAACACAATATCTGCAATACGCCACAAATGACAAGCACGATGTTTGACAGGGAAAGAGACCAGTACAAAAAATGTCTCTCAGAGGCACAGCATAAATCCAGTTCCTTCATGAAGCGTGGTAGATAGAGGAGCAGAACATTGTCAAGTGTCACGCATGTTGACACAAATGTATGTGCTAGGTATGACCAAGAACTTATGCGAGGTTTGGTAATTAAGAGACAAAGGCAAAAAATTAAATTCTCACAAGTGCCACAATATTAGTTGGGATTACAGGTGGTGTTATTTCCTCTGCAAAAATTAGATGTAAAATTGATTTAAAAAACTCTTTCAAGTAGGAGGTGTAGCCAGACAAGTCATACATCCAATGTTTGTTCATGGAATGATGAGACTATACACCCACACATGTATATGTGGGTGCATAATAAAAGTATATTAAAAGCTGCTTACTTCACTAACCTTCTGGCCATGAGCCTCTCTGAGGCTTCAGCACTGCCACTGCGGCCCTGCATCAGTGAGAATGTGTCGACTGCATTGCTGACTGCATTAAATGCTTCAAGTGCTGCTGAGGAATGTCCACTTGAGGAACTGCCACTGTTGTCTGCACAAAGTAATATTGAATAGATCACTGTCTTGACAGTGGACCAATGGAGAAGGAGAATGTACATGGTGGGTGGAGTTATCAACAATAATGACAGGTCAAAACTAATACACAAAAGCGTCTTGGGATTGCTACGGCACAGACAGCAGCGTCTTGTGAATGGAACTTGACTGCATTATTTTGGTGGACTGGTGGAGTCAATGGAACGCGTGACGCTTTGGTGATGAACTCATGAAGACTGAAGATGCCGCAAGTTTCAAGTTTTGGACTGTTGGTGCTGATGTTCGACTGTCTTCGTCCCAAGCTTTGCGTAATTTGTTGTCATATTTGTAAATATGTAAATAGATATTAATTTAGATCAGAATAACTGAAAACTGGTTTATTTACGTTTATATTTCTGTAACAGGGATCATTCACACAAACCTGGTAAAAACACAATTATTCACTAAAACACAAGAGCAACACGGAGCAAGTGCACTGCAAACGGTGTGCTTCTTGGGGTGTTTATTTGTATCATAAAAATGGCCATTCGATGGCTCAGAATACACTGAACGCATCCAAAAAATAGGAAGGTGGCGCCGCCTTTCAAAATTATTTGCCAAATTTTATTTAAATCCATCAAAGAACTCCAACAATACAAAGGTGTGCTTCTACAGGTGTTTATTTGTATCATAAGAACTCCAACAATACAAAGGCAAACATGAAAACAAAACTCCCATTAAAAACCACAGCAGTAGATGAATCCATTCATCTGCTGTAAAGTTGACAGAAATACAACTGCCAAATTTCAAAAACATCTTGCAAGGGGTTTAACAGGTACACCTGCAGAGGCGAAAAAACGTCACTACAGATACAGAAGCAAACCACAAAAAAAACAGACAAAAAATAATTGAAATGGCCACTAGTTGGTGCCAAGTATGTCAAATCCATCACAAAAAGGAAAGATGCTGTCGTCTTCGTAATAGAGGTTTGTTTGCCCAATTTCATGAAAAAGCGTCAAAGAACTCTGTTACAGAGGCAAATGTATTGCCACTAGAGATCACAGCTGCACTTGGATTGGTTTGAAACTGGCTGGCAGCTGTTGCCATCTTCATAGGAACACATCTGCTGAATTTCAGAAAGATACAGCCTTAGATGCAAAAAAAAAGAAAATTGCAAAAAAAAATAAAATTGCCACTAGGGGGGCCAGAGTACATGAACATCTCCGAAATTCAACATCAGCCTCGATCTTCTCATCAGAAACATATCTCCAAATTTTGATAATGATCCTTCAAGCAGTTTGGTGGATGGAGAGGGTGATGACAAAAATGTACTCAAAAAAATTTTAGAGGGCCACAGAGTGGTGTAGAATACAACAAATCCACCCAAAAATGAGAAGGCATCATCATCTTCTTCACGTGACAGGAAATTCATTTCGCCATAAGCTTAACCTTATAGTCTAACATCAACCAGCAGCAGCCAATACATAAGAGTACTTACCTTGATCATTATCCTTGTTAGACTGAGGGAACGACATGGCTACACAGGTGTGTATTATGTTACGGCCACCGTCACACCTCTCAGCTAACAGAGCCTCTATCTGGACGTCTCTGGACGCTCCATCAGGGTCATTGGTGATATTGTCCAACAGTTGCTTGGCTTGGCCAATGTCATAGCGCAATAAATGTGGTATCAGTGACTGCGACTAGAGAAGAGACAGTGCAGACTGATGGTGTAAGGCACAACTTCATGGCACATGTATTATACTGGCAAGGGAAAGATTAAAGCTGCAGTATACTTCATGAGTATTTTTATCCAATGGACACTGAATATTCATAACTAAGGTTTAGAACAGCGGCTTGACCTTGACATGACACACACATTGCTGTGCCCAAGATGTAATATTTTAGATGCTTTTAGCAAATTGGAACATTACTACCAACTGACTTGGCTCATTCTGACTTTCAGTAGTAGTCTCATTATAAGGTCTTATAAGGTCCTACTATTTCACAATATCAGTTTTGGCCTTAGCATTAATAGAAAGGTGATGACAAAACCTCCTATTTGCATATTTATACATCTCCACAGTCAGACATTTTGCTTAAGTTTGCTGATGATGCTGCATTTTGCCCAGTTGAGTAAAACATGACAATTGAATCAGGCCCTTTACTGTAACAACTCAAATCACAGCAATGCCTACATCCGACATTTTCTTGGAATTCCCTATTTTAAGGTTGGCCATCCTTAATAAAAGTCTGAAGCATTTTCTTGAGCCGCTGCTGGTTTCCATGTTCTTCTTGGTAGCAGAAATAGAATCCTAAGGAATATTAGTATACGGATTCCATGAGAGTAAAAGTTAATTTTAGTTTAACAGGCCAGTCCTCAGTCATTCTCTATGTGCATCTGTGTAATGATGTTTGTGATTGCTTTAAAGTTTTGTCATGCCCTTTCTCTTAGATCTTGTAATGGGCAAATGATAGACTAGGGATTGAACTGATTTTAAATATGGCTAGTGCCTACACATTGCAATATGTGGATACTAGAACTCTGTTCTCATTCCAAGGCTAAAAAACAGCTGTAGTCTTATCACAACATGTTACCTTGAATGCTATGATGATGAGAGCCACTTTGTTCCTCGCTGCATTGGGCGGTAGACTACAGTTGGACACAGACAGGCATTTGACAGGGGGTAGGTTCAGCCAAATTGGATCACGAATACCATTAGAAGAGTTCTTTGCCAATGGATAAATAGCACCATTACCGTCACGCAAAATGATGGGAGAATCCTAAAAACAGAAAGTTTTCTGAAGAAGCAAGTGCAAAAACATATTAGCATGTACGACAACAACTCCTTAAAGTGCTTAAAAGCACCTTGTTTTGACAAGTGACTACATCGACACCATCATTGAACCTTGCTTTATAGTCCTATAGCCCTGCATACCACAATCGTGGATTCAGTAACCAAAAAAATGAGAAAAAAAAGAAAAGCCAATTCATTTGAAAGTTTTTCAGCTCCATGGACACGAGTGTGACATATGAACGACTCAGTGCCTGATGAGTTGCATGTACAAACTTGTACCGATGTTCCGCAAAAGTGAAAATAGCCACATCATGATCAAATATTAAGTCGTAACAACCACCACAAACACAACGCTTCGCCATTCCTTATTATACCATAAACCCCGGCAAAACGAGCTGCAGTATCTGACGACTAAACACAATGAAGTATGACGAAAGTGTTGTGATTTGTTGTTCCAATTTTGCGTAGCATGTTGCATGGATCGACCAGTAAATCCTCATAACTCTCTAATAAACATATCGGCAGAGAGTAATTGTAGGTGTTCTACAGTGTTCACCCGATCGACTGGTGGGGTTGTTTTATGGTATTTTATTTTTCATTTGAAATTGATGATTTTAAGCATTTTAAATTTGATTTTTTGAAAGCAAAAATTTTATCTATATTTAACACCACCACATGCTCAATAAAAATGTTCACTACAAAAAAAAAACAATACTGTTATTCAAAGTCAAAGGTTGGCAATACACAAAAAAAAATTGCAGGCAGTCTGATACACATTGTACCAGATGTGCGCAGGCCTCGCATGTGGGCCCATTGCACTGCTCACCTGAACTATTTTTATGCTTTATTATTGTATAGTTAAAACCGAGCTGAGGAGCTAGAAACCTGGCTCAAGTGTTTAGCAGTGTGACCTGGTGGGACTCAAACCCACGACCTTGAATAAAGAAAGCGGGCATTCATCAACCAGGCAACACTGCCTTCTCAAGGTCGGCAATAACACAAACTACAAAATGTTCTAAGTAGAACTTTTCATTAACAAATATATCAACATTGTTTGAATATCACAAGAGTTGATTCATTCTATAGGTAGGCTACCAAATTGTTGTACCCACATATGAAATAGCAAACTGGCTGTTACCTCTCCGACACCATGCAAGGCGACGTTGTTCAGACTTTGTCCTATGAAGGAGGTAGGGTTGGTAGGGAAGATGTGCTCCTGGTCCACTTTGCCAGTTGTCAAATTATGGACTAGATACTTGAGTTGATTACCTATCACTGTCACCATGTGGATACCTGGGTAAAGACCATAGAACTCTTGTTTACCAACAGACTTAGGCAGGTAGAAAATGTTGTCATCTGTCTAACACAAGAGAAAAGGCTGTTAGACCAGGGGAATGTCACGTTCTCCCTAGAGGAGATTTCATGTTATCAGCCATTACTAATTGTAGTAATGGAAAACTTTGGGGGGCACTGAATATGTGAATTACTGTTTTTTACTCTTGTTTAATGTTCAAATCCACGAAGTTCAAGGCTTCATCTAAGTACACTTCAATCTAATCCACTAAATACCACTGGACACAAACACAAAAGTACTATTGGGGGCAAAATGAACCGTCACCTGAGCCGCTTCACCAAGCTAACACCATTTTGCGTAACAAACAATAAATTCAAGGTATTGGCCATGCACTTCTCAGATTAAAAAAATCACTTCATCCACAAAATTTCATAACTCATAACCTGCCTTGTCAACAACATACAACACCATAACCAAAGCTACCTTGATTATCAGCAGTGACAGTCAGTATGTGACCACACTCGCCTAGTGCGAGCTTCTTAGGAGTTCTCTGGAAACAGTCTGGGAGTCTTGGCGCACTACTCCCCTTCACAACTTGCAGTTCATCCTTACGCAGGAGACGACAGCTGTTGAGCAACGATGACACATCCTCGCGACTATGCTCTGTCTCGTGTATAGGGAACTTGACAGCAGCGTAGGCACCATCAACCTGGAGAAAGGGTGAATAGAAAGAAAGTACAATCAGGACCTTGGACTTGATATGTGGAGAATGGCACTAAAGGCTTGTGGTCGGGATGTAAAGCTTTATGTCAAAACATGTACCCAGTCAAGTGAACAGAGACACAGCAGAAAAACCCAGTCACAAAGTTCAACGAAAGTGAGAGAATTAGGAATGAACAGCTAATGGCTATATTGCGGCTTCATACAGTCAATATTGTGTATTATCTGGATACAAGTAGACACTTTTTATAGAAGAAAGTTAGACCGTGAAACTAGACTTGACATATGAAACTACAAGAAAGCAACATGACTCCAGTCTTCAAACGAGACCCTTGGCCAGACTTTCATTATCTAGCACTACTATCACATAGTATAATAACTACCTTGCACTACTATCACATAGTATAATAACTACCTTGCACTACTATCACATAGTATAATAACTACCTTGCACTACTATCACATAGTATAATAACTACCTAGCACTACTATCACATAGTATAATAACTACCTTGAGCACTTTGCCAACAGCTACAGTCTTGATGTCCTCTACAAACACTACATCCTTCAGGGACCAGTTTTCCTCAGTCTTCCTCTCTTCCTTCCTCTCCACTTCCTTGATTGGTGTTGTTTGCTTTTTTCGTTCTGAGGGAGATGCATTCGTTACTAAGTTGCTTAACAGTACCAGTAAATTTCAAAATAAACAAGAAAGCTGCAACTGTCCAGTATGCTTACAGGTGCATATAAGTTCCTGCAAACCCTGAGGAACCAAAAAAATGCACTTAGATTAAAAAATAATTCTCGGCCAAATGGGGATCCATAAGAGACACTTGAGGAAAGATGTTATTTCGCAATACTCTAAGCAATAATGCAATGAGGAAAGATGTTATTTAGCAATACTCTAAGCAATAATGCAATGAGGAAAGATGTTATTTAGCAATACTCTAAGCTATAATGCAATAGTTGAACTCTTAGTATCACTACTTACTAAGTGATCCCGGACTGACCAAGATGGGTCCACTCTGGTCACTACACGTGGATGATGCAGGGGATGGAGGAGGGGGCATGTCAGGTTTACTTGTGTTACTCGCTGGTGTCACTTCACTAGGCTTCACGTCAGGCCGAGGTTCAATACGAATTTCGCTGGAAATGAATGAATGACTAACTTGTGACAATTACCAAATGATTTTAATGATTAATATCAAGTGAAAAGACAGACTGTTAAAAGTGCAGTACACACATCCACAGATACATTCTCACAACCATATTATAACAGATCTGGTTTATAATGTTGGCTCAATTATAGCGCGTCATTGTAAACAAGTGAATTTGGTCAACTTTGGCTACAACAAATGTTTTACAGTCACAGAAGGATCCGTTATAATCTACTGCAAATAATTCAAGTTGTGTGTTTTGACATCACACTCTCTCTTAAAGCAGAAAATGGCATTTGCTATTAACAATCTTTTCATGCAAACTGTTGACAATTTAACAAGACTCTGGTCTTACTGAGGTAATGATTCAGCTCTGTCATCTACACCAGGAACTCAACATATGTCTTATCACCACAGTAGAATGAGATAGCAGCAGCCTACCTGAGAGTAGTACGTATCTTGAACTGTTTGGTCTCCACTAAAGACCAGGCAGCCTCCATTAACTGCCCAACCTTGGGAACACCATCAGAGCAGGGGTTGAAGGCTAGAGCACCTACGTTGTACATGGGTGTGCTCCTCATACACACCTGGCAAAATAAGACACCTGATTTAATAATTAACCTCTGGTTATGTACTGGAATAACAATCCAAAATTAAGGGAAAAGGATACAACTAACAACTAATACAGTCAGAGGTTTATACACAAGTTTTAATGTTTGGGAACAAAATTTCATTTTGATGTAACAGAACTGATTAAATGAATGACAACGACAAACACTTACATTAATGGTTAACACCAGTTTAAAGACCTTTGATGCAAATGCACTCTACAGTATGTCACAAGTGAGACAAGAAGAGTTCTATTAGCCACAGATCTTGCTCCCACATAACAACAGCATGGCCACTGCATCATAGACCAACGTTAAGCCCTTAACAGCATGGCCAATGCATCATAGACCAACGTTAAGCCCTTAACAGCATGGCCAATGCATCATAGACCAACGTTAAGCCCTTAACAGCATGGCCACTGCATCATAGACCAACGTTAAGCCCTTCCAACCCAATAAACTGATTCTCAAAAGCCAAGTCTGACATCCATAACTATGACAGCTCATGCTAATTGCCAGTCTGACACAAAAATCAAAAAGGTAAACAGCCAAAACATCTATGTTGTTCATTTTTCACGTTAACACGCTACTAACCAGTTGTCCAGCCATTATATCTGTGCTGCCTCCTTTATCCCTCCCCCTCCGTGTCTTGGCGCGCACTCGCTCCAGGATCTTCTTCCTCTGTTCAAATGGCATGATGCCCCTTAAAAATAATATGAAGTCACAGCTATGCAACTTGTCATCACAACAAACCTTAAGCAGATAGATGATTTCCGTATTGTCTTGAAATACATAGTTACAAATATGTTCCCAAAAAGTTGTTTTTGATGTATGTTGAAATGTTTAAACAAGACTGAGCAGCATCAAAAATAAAATGCCCACCAGTACAAGTAACAGTTTAATATGTTTTAACAAAAAACATATTATAACAGTAACAAGTTGCTATACATACCACCAATAGAGAGCGCCACTCTCTAGCTTGGCACAGGTGAACAATGAGCAGATGTGAAGTGACATGATCTTATCACTGATAAACTCAGGGTAGCTAGTGGCTGGCTGCTCCAGTTTTGAAGCAACAATGTTCAATGTGTCATCAACCCATGTGGCAATCTGAAAAATCATCATTCATCCTCATTAAATGTATTTCAGCTCAGCTCCAGTCAGTATCAACTTTTCTATATCCTTTCTTATAACATTAACAAATGCTCCTTCTGGGGCTATTATCCTTGGATCTAATAAAGCCTTATTGTGTTTCCTTGTGTACAACTGGTAACTGAATTTTGTAAAAGGAAGTAACCTTTAACAGTCATAGGCAGCAGAAGCATACCTTGCCCGATTCTGTGTAAACTGAAGCTCGCACTGAACATGCTGACAGCACTGTGATCTTCTCACCAACCAAATTGAGACTAGCAGCTTTTGGGTGTCGGCTAGAGGCATTCTACAAAAGAGAAACCGTACTCCTGGCTATTACATTGATATATTGCAATAGAATTACTATTAAGTGTACCTGGCTATTACATTGATATATTGCAATAGAATTACTATTAAGTGTACCTGGCTATTACATTGATATATTGCAATAGAATTACTAATAAGTGTATCTAAACAACATTTCCTAACACACATGTAAAGGTTAGTTGAGGAAATTCTGTTAGATTTAACTTATAAAGTGTTCACAAGCCAGGCTTACTAATTACTAAAATAAATGTATATAGAAGTGATAATCTAGAGGCCGCAATCGCAAAACAAGCCATAAGAATATTAAATTTGGGTTAGCAACAGTGTACCCATTTTCAACACCTTATTACCCGATTTTGTACTTCTGAACAAATTTTACTGATCTGCAATAGCTTATAAGGAAGAATAAAACAAATTATCCTGTTCTTTCAAATGGCATCACCTCAGAGAAAATTGATGCTAAAACTTAATTAGACAACTCACTTGGCTCACAAAAGACTATATGCACGATAACCGTAACCTAATGTCTTCAATTCAATTAAGAAAACAACAGTCATTTTCACTTAAAATATAAATTTTTTTCTTCTTATTTGTAATTTCTTTAAACAGTAACAAAAATCATACTGTGTTGATCGTAACTATGTTGATCGTAACTATGTTGATCGTAACTATGTTGATCGTAACTATGTTGATCGTAACGGTGTTGATCATAAGTATTGATCGTCAGTACACAATCCAATGCAGGTACATTGTTGGAAATAGAATTGAGCAGTTTGAACGTATGACAATAACACATTGTAACCCTTGCTAGTTTCTCTCACTTACCTCAGGTACAAAGTATGGTTCAGAATCAGACCACTTCCATTGACACAGCTGGCCCACATTATTGATAGCCACAAGTTCTGAGTAAAGAGCAGCTATATGTGTGAAGTGAACACAAGATGACTCCTGCAACAGAAGGTCAAGAGTCAACTTTGCAGAAACAATACTGTGCTCAAAAGGAACATGTGCAACCTTCACGGTTACAAGAGCTGAAGACAATCAGGAGACCAGAACATTTATAAGGATCTCAGGAGTCCGTGCAAATTGTGAACTTTGCACCTTTGTAGCAAAAATTCTCTACAAGGTATATTTGGATATCTCAGCAGTCAAATGTCAGCCCAAATGAATGGTGTCATATCCCTGCACAGCCCAAATGAATAGTGTCGTATCCCTGCACAGCCCAAATGAATAGTGTCGTATCCCTGCACAGCCCAAATGAATAGTGTCGTATCCCTGCACAGTAGCAGAAAAGTATACAGATAATACTGAATACGGTGGTATTGAACATCTAAGCCAAGTGTCTTCTCATCAAACACAAAATACAAATTCAAACACACTTGTGAACTCATAATTATTATAAAACACAAGCCAGTGTTGCACTAAACTTGAACTGATCAAAAATGAATATACACAATTCCAACACCATTTTTAACCTAAGATCTCTGACCACTTGTGCTGTTTACCTTTTCACACCAATATTGCAGTTCTTCCCCAAAAGAAACAGGAGTCTGATTGGCTGCACCTTTCTTTGTGGCATCAATGCGGGTAGTTCCGCCCTCCACTTTCTCAGGGTCAAGACCCCTCAAGGCTGCTTCGTCTCGCAGAGCAGAGTCAAGCCAGCGACGGTCACGTACACGGAAGAAGGCATCTCTTTCACGGTCAGCATCAGCCACTCGCTCGCCTACAAGAAAAACTCCTACAAAATACAGCTACCTGAATGATCAAATCAAAAGCTTTACTAACTAATCTATCAACACAGCCTACAAAACTTACAGTTCAGTAGAAATAATTTAATTACGAAAGGACATCAAAGGGGATTTCACAACCAAATCAAAGTAAACAAAGTAGGATACTGATGGAAGTATATGAGTAGAGGTACATTTCGTGAAAGAGATTTATGACCTAAGAGAGAGATTAAATCTGACATAACCACTTCAAGATTGTTGAATAAAGGTTTAGCCATGTAATTATTAATATATCACAATCTAGACACAATTTACACAAATGGTTGAAGTAACTTAAAGTTATGGGTATATTCTGAGAGAATAAATGATAAATGCATGACTATTTTTCATAACCAGATGTGTGAAGAATTAGACCAAATTAATGACTTAAGTCTTGAATCACTCCCAGAGAGCCTGAAAAATTTGTGTTCATATTAACACACCATCTGAGTTAAGTCCAACAACAGGTATCCACTGAATCAACATGACATAGCAACTGGAGATGTAATGACAAACCTGGTCGCCGTGCATTGGACAGGGAGCGTATACGTAGAGGGGAGTAACCATACATCTCGTCATTCATGGCATCTGCGTCTATGATGACACTCTGATGATCAGCATGAATACCTGCATCCAACAGTGACATCAAGTCATCTGCAATACAACATGCTTATTGTGTTAGAAAACATAAACACAGCATGCTGTACTTACAAGTACATATACGTGACAACAAAGTTTGTGTTGATGTTATGTTAGCTACGCAATAATAAACTAGATAGTAAACACATACGTCAAAACTGGTCAACTTCAGAACACTATATCTCTGAAATGGTCGAGTATGATACTTTATGCACTGTTCTTTAAAATGCTATTAGGAGGGGAGTGCACAGGCACTAAAAACCTATTGTGGTGTTTTTGAAAATCAACAGCAAAACCCTGCAAAATTCACTGAAATAACTGATATAGGAAGGTGAAAAGTGACACAGAGCAATGTTAGAGAGAAGGGCACTTTGGACAACCATTTGAGTTTAGAAGAGTCTTAAAATGGAATAGACATTTCTTTAGCAAATATATGCCTTTTCTACGGAAAGCTGATACAAAAACGGAAAGTGGGGACGAAGTAGTACTTGAAATGAAAATTTCTTTTTCACAATATATACAATTTTTGGGAAGTTAAAAACTTTGATTTGGGTAGTACTTTTAGGGAAATACCTGTATTCCTAACTTCTTTATGGTTTGAAATTCAATAAGGATGTAGACAAGATGACCCTTTGTCACTATATATTTTTGTACTATCTGCTGAAATTTTGGTTCTCATGGTTATGTATATCATTAAAATTAGAGGGGTTTGGTTGAAAACAAAGAATGTTTAATATCACAATACGCTGATGACACGTCAATTACATGTGACAGCTCTGAAAGATGTTTGAAATCTTTTTTGAGATTATTGTAAAATATTGCTTAAGGTTTAAACATTGAAAAGACGCTGTTTTGTTTGGAAGTAAGGTTGGTTGAATTGAGCTTATTAATTCTAGAGAAAATTTGTTTTGGACAGTGGATATATTACATGTTTAGACTATACTGTACCACAAAACTATGAACATAAAAACGTTGCTGCAAGTATGGTCCTATAAAAATTTAACACCTTCAAAAAGTCATAGTGTTGAAAACTTAAGCTATGTCCAAGCTGACATTTCTGTTACTTTGCTTACCTAAATAAATTCAATTCGATTTTTTTAGATTTATTAGGCAGTCACACCATCATAAAATAAAACCGACTAAAGCTACGACAATGGTGGTACTAAATGGTATTATAGAATGCTTGCAGGTCTTTTACACATACTTCAAGGACATTGTCATATTTACCACAACAAAGATATGCTAACTTGTGTAAACAAGAGCAACGTGTAGCATTGAAATGTGCCCACGAATGCACTGCAAACGGTATGCTTCTACAGTGTTTATTTGTATCATAAAAATGGCCACTAGATAGTGCAAAATATTTTAAATCCATCAAAAAACTGTAAAATGTCACCGTTTTTTAACAGAAAGCTATTTACCACATTTCATGAAAATCCGTCAAGAAACTTTAGCAAAACAGAAAAAATTTAATTGCCACTAGGGGACAAAGGTTCATTGGATCCGTCTGAAAATTGCCGTCTTCCATAGTCAATGTCATATAAATACACTTGCTAAATTTAATAAACATTCTGCAGGCGGGCTTAGGAGATACAGCTAAGGACGCAAAAAAACTGCCTCTAGGAGGTGCCACAGTAATTGAAGCCGGAAAATCATCGTCAACCGCCCTCTTCACACTAGCCAATTTTCACAATCATCCTAAGAGTGGTTTGGTTGACAGAGGGTGGACGGCAAAAGTAGACTAGAAAACAGAAAAAAATGGCCACTAGATGGCACAATATATGTCGAATCCATCTGAAAACCGGAAAATGTCACCGTTTCTCTAAAAGAAAACTATTTAACAAATTTCATGAAATTTCGTCAAGGAATTTCTGAGAAACAGAGGAAAACAGAAAAATTATATTGCCACTAGAGGGCAGTCTTAGTCAGACCTGTTAGAAAGTCATCGTCTTCCGTTGTTAACTTTATATCAATACATTTGGTGCATTTAATAAAGATCTTGTAGACCGTTTAGAATATACAGTCATGGAAGCAAAAACAAAAAAAAATGCCACTAGGAGGCGCCAAAGTCGTCGAAGTCATCGGAAAATCATCGTCAACCGTCCTCTTCATAGTAAGAACATACATGCTAATTTTCACAATCATCTTTAGAGTGGTTCAGTTGATAGAGGGACGGACACCAAAAAACAGTAAAAATGGCCACTAGGTGGCGCAAAATACCTCGAATCCATCCAAAAACGGGAGGATAGCGTCACCTATGTGCCAAATTTCATTTGCAAACATAAAAAACTAAAATTGCCACTAGGGGGCACAGCGGTATTCGGGTCTTTCCAAAACTCGTTGCCTTCTGTCGTCAACCCCATAGGAACACACCTGTCAAATTTCAATAAGATCCTGTAAGGGATTTAGGAGATACAGCCGTGGATGACTGACGCCCAGACAGAGATGACGACAGTATGCACCCACATTATAAATATTTGGACGCATAATAAGTTATTCTAACCAAATACAGATAGCAATGGCAATAGCCAAATGTTACATGAAAGTTAACCAGACAGAAAAGCTACAGTTAACATGCATAAAACATGGCATATGTATCTTTTAATAACCCAAAATAATATAAAAGCCATGTAGTTGACCATACCTCCTGCTGGCATGTAACCATCCTGACTGTCAGCGTCATCATCATCATTGTCATCATCTCGGCTGAGAAGATTGTTGACAGCGAGGTTGACATCAAGGTTCTAAATTTAAAAAAGACAGATTGATTCACACCAACTCCACTGGTGTAGAAGTTGGAATGCTGCTACAGGCAAGCAACGTTTCTTAACAGTATTTAATCAAATTAAAAAGCTTTCTTTAATGCTATATTTATGACTAAAAAAGCACCTATCATTATACACAAAAGTTAGAAAAAATTCTGTACCACTTTGCACTAGATAAAAGTTACTACATAAAATCGCATGACTCACAGTCCTCTGCAGCTCCCTTATGATCAAACTACGTGACTTTCCCTGTAAGACCACTTGACATTGGCTCACAAGTTCCTCTGGGACAACTGACACTGGTACTGTGGGTCGTGACCCCACGATGACACCTGCACCACGCCCCCTGGCGACCGATCTAACAACGCGTGCCCGCTGCCTGTGAGGTAGCCGAGCACCACTACTGCCAGTTTCACCACTGCGTGCTGATGTACCAGCTCCACCAGCACTGCCACTGCTAGCGCCTCCTACAGCTGCACCACCAGCACTGCCAGCTACTAATTTCCTGCAAAAACAGCGTATACTGCTCATGATAGCCTAGTAACTGGCCATAGCAATAGAGTTCAACTTAAACCAATGTAACATTTCAATCGAAAGTACATAAAGTTCAGTTTATGTTTTTATTGCATGTCAGGGCACTTTAGGTGTGGGGTAGCAAAATGCAGTTCATGGCCGTATCTATTTCATATGCACATCAAGGTAAAAAGCTGTCTATTTTAAAGTAAAAGTGAGGGTGAGGCAGTGACATTAGCCACAGTAAAATCGTGCGAGACAAAAAGTGACATAAATACAAGATCAATGTCAAGCATTGACATGCAGTCACCATGGATAAAAATATAAGCAGCGCTATATTCTTAAATACAAGTCAGAACTCTCCAACAACGGGCAAATGCCGGTATCCCATGGATGGGAGATGGACGCCAGAGATGACCACAACGTGCACCAACACATGTATATGATGAGAGTACACGCAAATTACTGAATTGTACAGAAGTTTTCAGAAACTTTTAAGATAGCATTAGATATGGCTTTTACATGCAATGTCAACATAAATGCAGAGCTTTTTCAATAAGAAATATAACTTACTGCTTCGGTTCGCTTTTAACTTGGTCTACTCTATCACTAAGTATAGAGAACGGAACTCTACAAATACTGCCATCCTGAAAGATTAACATCATACATTTATAGCACTAATTAGGTATTACATTACGTTGCATGTGGGACACATTAAAAGTTAAACCATTGTTCAATCACATCAACATACTGTAAGTTGTTCCCTAAAAATATTAGCCAACACAAAAACAACTTTGACCTGTGGCGTACAGACCAGACTTAAAAATCTTTGAGTAATAAATTAAATTTACTGCAGTAAATCAATCAATACATTGCATTACAGGTGCTTCAACCAACTTGTTGCCCTTAGTTACAAAAGATCAAAGACATCAACTTGCCTCAAATAGCAGGGCAATGTGAGAAGGTCCAGTGACACATTGAACAACAGGCTTGAGACCATTAAATACCAGTGGAGTATTCGCAGTATTGCGACACAGTTTGTCAGCTACATCTTTTAACCTGAAATAAGATCGAAAACAAAATAATTGTAGTCAGTTTCGTGAATTCTAACAGAATTGTAATTCTGTCTGAACACTATATTTTATAGCTACCAGCAGAAAACTGGTTCTCAACCTTTCAGTCACTGACCTCTAAAACTGACCACTGCGGACAAATGGAATAGAAATTATAAAATGTCACCGACTTTGATTTGGTTTCATTTTTCAATGGCTTCTAACCTCATTGTGAATGCACACAATTTCCCCAAACATTATCTGATGGTTGATATGGTATAGAGCTTTAAAGGCGAAGGCAACCTTTTTCATGTCATTTTTAGCAAAAATAAGGTTCGTTGATTATCCCAGACATATTTTTCATTTAATAACAGCTTTTTGGTAATTTAAACAATTACTCGCCCTCTACTCCAGAAGTGACATTTTGGGAGGCAAGAATTTCGCGCTAATTTATTTTCATATAGTCTGACTGCCGAGAGCTGCCGTGTTAGTCATTGTTCTATCTCCGTTATGGTAAGTTCAGTCGTCGTTTGCTTTTGTTTACGAGTTGCTACGTACCGAGATGTACACATTATCGTCTTACGGACAGAGGAACAACTGTCCCACTTGCCCGAGTGTCCCGCAACACACTCCCAATGGATAGTGACCTGAGCACAGAAACTGCTTGCATCCCGCCGTGTGACTCCCTCGCCACACACCTGGCACCTTCTAAATAGCCCCAATACTTTAGACAAGTCCACAATAAACTTATCAAAGTTTGGCTCACCGATCTGTTCATTGAACGACGAAATGTCCTGTTCACTGGGTGTCGAACGGGGCCTGCATTCACTCCCACTACTCAACATCGCACCAGGGCTGCTTACAAGCTCTGAGCGATAATGAGTACATCCCGGTATGCAGCAACAGTGTGGCATGTTGACTGACTCGTAAACAACAGCAAACGACGACCGAACTTATCACAACCGAGGTAGAACAATGACCGACTTGACAGCTATCACAGTCAGACTACATATGAGAAGAAATTGGCGCAAAATTCTTGCCTCCCAAAATTTCAGTTCCAGAGTAGAGAACGAATAATTGATTAAATTACAAAAAGCTGTAATTAAGTGAAAAATATGACTGGGATAATCAACGAACCTTATTTTTGCTAAAAATGACATAAAGAAAGGTTGCCTTTGCCCTTAAAATTGGCAATTATTTTGTGTTAGTTATCTTTTACGAAAAACGTTCACTTGTCCTAAACTGGTGAGATTTCACAGTACTGAACACAAGGTCATTTAGAGCAATACGTGAGACGGAATCTCATCAAGTACGGTTGGCTAGAAAAATCTAATTCTGAGGAAGGAATTTTTAACAAGGGTTACAATCATAAATGAATAATTTTCCACAATCAAATTGATTGAAGTACAATTAACATACAGTTCAAAAGTAATCCAGCATTTGTGCAGACTAAATTACCTGATAGTAATAGAAACCAGTTACTTCTAGTGAAAAATAGAAAAAGTTGAGAGAACCAGTCCCTTTACTACATCTATTTAATCGCTCATATCTTCAAATACCAGTAGGTCTGACGTCAACTCAATGAATGATACCTCAATGGATTTGCAAAAGTGTACTCTGTCTATGCAGTAATTGATCTCATCCGTGGCTTCATTTTACCACAAGTCTTAGTACATTTTCACGAAAAGTTTCCTGCTCCTCGTTGAAGTCAATGGCAGAATTAGTGTCTGGTGACACCTAGTGTTAACTTTGAAAACCTTGACCGAAAGCATTTAAATTACTGATAGATCGTTGCACAAGAAGTCAGTGAGCAATATGGCATGATTTTCCGAGAAGCAATTATAAATATTCCCTATGGTATTTCACAGGGAGAGAGATTGCACATCAACCCAAATGTGACAGAATAGCAGAGCCAGGTGCAATGCAGGGTTCCACATAACCGAGTAAACAATGAAAATAGAAGTGGAAAAATTGGTAAACTACGTGTACAGAACATTGACCTCATTGGTATCACACGTGCAGGCGTCGAGCAGACGTTTGACTTTTTTGCTTTGTTTTGGGTCATCGTTTTTTAAGAGCCTAATTCGGGAATTGTGTGTGGCAAATATGGCGTCACTTGTATTTTCGAGCAGACGTTTTCGCATGTGTTGAGCACTGCACTGGAAGTAACTTGCAAAGATGGTTCAAGGACGGGGGGTGAAGGGTTTTGGAATAAATACCCGGAGATGGTTCTTCAAGAAATGAGACAGCTGAGACCAACAAAAACATGAAATTTTGAGTGAAAATGGAAGCACAAGATATGCACAAAAAACACGCCTTTTGGACAATATTTAACACCTAGCATGATCATCACAGTTTGAAATGTAACCCAAGCTTCGTTTTAACACACGTGGACATGAAGTTGTCGTTTGTGTATACGAGGACGATGATTTCAAGGTAACCTTGAACGCGATATTGGAAATTCAGGCTGTCGTGACATGAACTCTATCATGCTTAAAAGTCGAGAGAACGGGTCCCTCTACTACATCTGTTCAATCACTTATATAACTTCTCAAATGCTGGTCTAAGGACAATGAATGATACCTCAATCGATTCACAAAAGTCTACGCTTATTTATTTAGGCAGTAACTGATCAAGTGCTTGGCTTCATTTTACCACAATTCTTAGTAGGTTTTCGTGAAAACTTACGGCTCTTAAACTTCATTGAAATCAATGGTGAAGTTTGTGTATGGCAACACCTAGTGTTAAATTTGAAAACCTTAACTGTAAGCATTAAAATTACTACCGGGTAGCTACACAAGAATCTAGTGAGCAGTGTAACCATTTTCACAGAAGTTCAGTGCTCGAAAAGTCCCATTTTTCATCTGCTTTGATGACAGCTAATGCGCAAATGCCGATAAGATATTCCAACACGTCACCAAATGGCAATCAAAAATGTCCATTAAATACAGTAGATTCAACATCAACAGTTCCGTTGCCATCAGATTAGTTTCAAAATGACAGCGGTATGAAACCCAATCTTGTCAGAGCTGACGCTTAGTTTAGCGTGCAGTGCTCCATTTGGATTGCAGCTCAATTATTAATTGTCACGTGGCAAGTGTGTAGAAATGCACGCGGTGCAAGCTGTCACGTGTGACAGGAGATACAGTGAGTAGAAGTGTGTGCACGCAAGCTGCCAAATTCTGAGTCAGACAGTTGTTCGAGGGAATAAATGTTTAAAAAACTAAATACAGATGTTTTGGAGTTTGGGGTGATCCCGTTTGAGTTTGTGACTCAACGAATTGTCTGACACTAAGTTTTAAGTGCAGCTGACTTTCTTATCTCAACTGCCTGGCACCCTTCACCGTTGCCGTTGTGTGAAGTAGCTGCAAACAAGACCCAGTCTCTCAATAACTTTTTACGCTCGTGACGCAGTGAGCCCAAAGTTTAGGAGTCCTAACTTCTCACGGATATCGCCAAGGATGTGATCAGGTCAGTTACTGCATAAATAAATAGGGTAGATTTTTGCGAATCGTTTAAGGTTTCATTCATCGATGTTGAACCAACATTTAAACAGACACGATCGATCGAACAGAAGTAGTAGAGAGACCCCTTCTCTTGACTTTTACCTCCATCACACCATCACAATACCCGTTCTTCACTGGCACTGGTTCTCTGACTTCCAGATAATTTACACAAAAAGCAGGACTTCCCAATTCAAAAGGTCCAATTGGCTATAGTGAAAGTCATAACCAGAGCTTCCCTTTTTGTGATTTTTGAACAGAATAAAACCCCAAACTCCAAAGATAAAACACATTTAAAAATCAAATAAAAAAATGGTTGCACAACAGCAACAGAACACATTTGTTAAACACGTACCATACTTACAGAAAATTTTTATGTTATAACTGTACACTGAAGCACTCCGTAGCCACAACTCACCGACTCCATGCGACACACGCTGTGTAATCCTGGTACAACTCGAGACTGATTCGTGAGACCCGAGACATTGATTGAAATGAAAAATGTACAAGCAACTTCAAAAGTTCATACCTGTCGTTCAGTTGGTCTTCAGAGCCAGGTAAAGGATGGACAACGAAATGCAAGTTATTCATCGTCTTTCGCTTGATTAAAAATGTTTATTTAAGAAAAAAATTTTGTCTAAAACCAACTAAAATCGAATGTCTATCGACTGAACCTGGGTCAAAACGCCATTTTTCTGCCTAAAGGAACGAGCTACCGATTATACTCGTGATTTTGATCATTTGCCCATTATTTTATATACCACATAGATAAATCAAAGAAGAGTTACTACAATAAATCAAATTTGTTTTTAATGCATCTTTTGTTGATTTATATTCTTATATTTTTCTGTAGTCGCGGCCCGCGGCCACATATAACTTTATATAAATCGCTTTTCAATCTCCGTTCTCAAAGAGCGATACTTCGTGAGAGTTTCGAGAGTTCCCTGTGAATTTTTTCAGTTTACATTATCTCTTGAACATATTTCACAGTTGATCGGATCGTTTAATTGTATGGAATTCTACCCCTAGATTACTATGTCGTAAGACGGTGCTGCGCCAAACAATCGCAGGGAATTACAAGACAAGACAACAAGTGGCGCTTATGGGTGGTGAACTGGTGAGGTATGTAATCAGGTCAAACGATGTCTTCAGTTAATCAAGATCTTCTTATTTTAGGAAAAAATATTGTTGTAGATGTGCTTCCGGTGAATCACATGAGCCTCTGTTAGCTACTCGCTAATGGGCAATTGCCTATTAGCTGAATGGTTAGCTCCCTCGCCGGTTTTATGGGGGTCGCTGGTTCGATTCCCGGATCGGGTAATCTCGGCTATTACCTAAACGTTCAGGTTAACGCCCATGCTCCGTTAACCGCCCACCCCCTACTTTATTTGGATTTTCAATTTAACCGCCCATTGCTCGGTTAACAGCCCATCTGCGATTTTTGATGATTTCCAGTTGAACGCCCACCTCTCGGTTAAGTGCCCATTCCCGACTTTTATAGGCGATGACCATCGCCTCTGTTGGCCCGAACCAGAGGCGATGCAGAGGCTATAGGCGCTCTGTACGCCGGGAGCTTTTCGGCGAATTATGCCTCACACCGACTAAACCATCAGAGTCACGTTGTTATAAATACCTTTTGCGCATAGAGGAACACCTGAGGAGGTTGTCGATGTGTTTAATTCCTTCCAACTCGAACAAATACTCCCATTATCAAACTTTTTCTTCGAGCAGTCCCTATTTCAGTTCCCAAAATCGTGAACTCACCATTTTTATACTGCGCACGCTCCAATTTTTACCGCGCTCGCTAGGTGATGTGACTTCATGACCTCAATCTTTAAATAGGCCAAAGGTGAGCCATTGCGGTCTTGTCATTCAAATGTTCGTTTCCAAAATGCCACCACTTATACTTGTCTTTAATTGGCGTTACTTGAAACTGATTGTATTTCAATGAATTATTGTTTATATTTGATAAAAATAAATGCTGTTGATACGACATTTAATAGTCGTGCACATATTTGACATTTTAATGTTTAACAACACAGCAAATGCACGGCTGGTTCCCGGCAGCACGTACGCGAAGGGCGGGAACTTCAGCTTTCAAAGTTCGCCGGTAGGTCCGCAACTTCTGACCTTCGGCCTGGTTAAAAAAATGAAAATGTTGATTTCACGATTTTGGGAACTGAAATAGGGACTGCTCAAAGAAAAAGTTTCATAACGGGAGTAGTTGTTCGAGTTGGAAGGAATTAAACACATCGACAACCTCCTAAGGTGTTCCTCTATGCGCAAAAGATATTTATAACAACGTGACTTTGATGGTTTAGTCGGTGCGAGGCATAATTTGCCGAAAAGCTTCCGGCGTACAGAGCGCCTATAGCCTCTGCATCGCCTCTGGTTCGGGCCAACAGAGGCAATGGTCATTGCCGACGACTTTTAAAGATTGAAGATTTAGCGCCCAGTGCTACGCAAACGCGCGATTGCCCGACTTTTAGATCGATGATCACAACTAGAGTGCAATGAGGGCCTCCGAGCCGGCGGTTTGGCAATGTGAATTAATAGTACAAGTAACGAATTCTTGTCTCGGGTCATGGATTTACTTCAAAATATAATACTTGAACGTTTTGTCACTTTATTTTCTTCCCATGTTCGCAAAGTTTAAGAACCCCGCTGGCTTCAATGCCTCCACTTTTAGCGACGTGGTCTGCCGCGCTGAGTTGCTGTCTGCAGTGCACTAGATAAAACATATATTTGAAAAAACGTCGGGACTAAGTTCTGGTAGATGGCAGGAAGATCCATCACTCAATAGAGACTCGGGCTACGATCTTCCCACCATCTACCAGAATTTATTCTCGAAAATCTGACGGGTCACATCGCATGACACCTGACAACGATGACGTAACAGATACGGATGGCGCTCCAGTTACCTGCCATTATACCCTACGAAGGTCTCAAGATGAGACCAAAGGCTAGGGGTTTCCATGAACTTCATGACTCTGAAAGGTAACTGTACATTATTCAACTAAAAGTTTGTAATTGCCGGAGACCCAATCTCTTTTTTATTGTTTATTACGAAAAATACAATGTACAATAATACGAGTTCATCCCAGAAAAGGTTAGAAAGCATTATATCTAGGCGTAAGGGGGCACGGCGTCATCCTTCTTGGTTTGAGAAGTGTAAAAATGGCCAAAATCCGATTTGAGCAACTGAATCTGTGCGCTAAAGGTACTTTTGCACCATGCCTTTGATTGTCTAATCAGTGTGATGCATAAATCACCAAAATCTTCCAGTGCATGGCAGCCTTATGGGATGGCCATTGTCTCTACTGGGGCCAGTAGATATGATGGTGCTGTCTCAGGTTTATAGCTGCCTTAAAGTTTGGTTAATAGGTAATTGGCGAGATCAGCCAACACAGGAATCAAACTAGCGACTTGGATAAAACCAGCAAGCATGCTAACTTGCTATTTAGCTAATAGGCAGTTGCCCATTAGTGAGTGGCTAACGGATGCTCCTTGTGGAAGCACATATGTATACAACATTCTCCCCTTCCTATGGAACATGTGCACCACCAGGAAGGTGAATACAATGTTGTTTTTTATACAGGTGCTTGACTCATGGAATTTTTACCATTATCACATCATGCACGTCGTCTAGGGTCCGCAAGTATTAGCTGGCAGTGCTTTATCGGTAGGTCATCCGTTCGCCGACTATGCCAATTCTAACAAATGCCGAGATACCCCCGGGAATCGAACCAGCAACCCTGATAAAACTGGCAAGCGTGCTAACCATTCAACTAATAGCCAATTGTCCATTAACGTGTAACTAACTGAGGTTTATTCACTAGAAGCACATCTACAAATCTATTGTAGTCCATATACCGGTATGCTTAATTCCTAGTCAGCCAACTAGCTGCACTGTATAATTGAACATCAAAACACATCCCGTGAACATTGTGGGTAAGAATTTGTCAATTTATGCAAAGTTTGCTTTTTTCAATTTGCCGCAACTATTTACTGCCTTTTCGCAACAAAACTTACATAAAAATTTTAACACATCCAATCATGTATAAGTTTGTGTGATCACGTCTCAACGTGAGTTGCGGTACAGACCAGAGCCAACTAACTATGCTGTTCTGACCTTAGTTTATTGTTTATTATTGAAGTCTAACACTCTGATTAGGGATGATCTAAATATGAAGTGCAGTGCTGTGGGTAATTTTTGACAATCCAAAATATGTCACTGAATCAGCACATTTTCCTTTGCTTTTGTTAGTATAGAAACAATCCTCAACTTGATCGTAAACAAAACACTTTAAACATGTTTCTTTTGCACTTTCAGTTAAATCTGGTCTCAGAAATGCATTCATCAAGACATGTTCTTTGTAACGTAAGGCTCGGCTTCCGAGGGGTGACTAGCAAGGCTTCACAAAAGAAAACCCAGACACTCCTGGATCGTATCATTAGAGTTGATCATGCGGGAGAACTTGGAGCTGACAAAATCTACCAAGGTCAATTGGCTGTGTTAGGCAACACATCAGTTGGAAAAACAATAAAGGTATTGATGTAAGGGCTTTTTTTCATTTCAATTAATTATATTTAAGATGTGGTAATTGAATTTTTACCTGATTATCTCCTTTAAAGATTTCCAATTTGGAATAGAAATAATTGCCACGTATATGCCATTATCTCTTATTTGTATCTCCAAAACCCTTTAAGGGTTCGAAAGTATCTTAACGATTACTTCTTGTCTGGCTCTTTTGTGTCATGTGCATTATAATGTTGTACTTGATTGCAGAAGTGGTCATGGCATTCATTGTTAGAGTGAATGCTCATCTCCCGATTTTTTGTATCCCAATTTGAGCGCCCTGGGCTTTAACCCAGACGAGTACAATATTCTGTGCGTCACTAGGCTTTGTTCAACGTTTCAGCATATGCAAGAGCAGGAAAAACACCACCTGGCTACTTTTGAAAAACTTATCCCAGAACACAGAGTTCGGCCAACTGTATTAACACCACTTTGGAATATTGCAGGCTTTGCACTGGGTAAGAAGAACGATGCCATAAAATACTCATCACGGTGTTCAGCCGTATGGTCTTAGTTTTCCAACAATACCTTAATAACTCATTGTTCATTAATCACCAATACGCTGAGTTCTGAAGAACTAAATCGTTTTGTCTCGAATTATCTTTTTAAAGACGGAGGCTTTAAAACTTCAAAGATATACATTTTTGCATGTGATCACAAGATTCTACAAGGTGCTGCATTTAACATTATTTCCTACTAAATGGTTTATTAATATTTCTTAGCTTAACTGGATTCAAATGTCTTTCCATGTCAGCTGTTGCTACTGCTGTTGTAATTGTGTAATTGCATTATTTTCCCCAAGGTGCTGGCACAGCATTGCTTGGTAAAGAAGCAGCCATGGCATGCACAGTAGCTGTAGAGGAGACTATAGGTGAACACTATGACAAGTATGTATAGGTATATATACGTCGTCTAACAATGTTGTACTATATGTTTAAAGAGCATTTTCTTGCTACATACAACCTAAATATGGAAATCAGGAAACTGACTAAAAATGTCAACCAAGTTCAAAGTAATCCAAGCTTGGAAGGGTTGGCCAACCTTGTCAAAGTTTTTGTAAAATTGACACTTAGTATTTACTAGCCAGTGGTGTGTTAAGAGATAAATATGGTTTCAGGCCCTTGTTGCTTCGATTTTACGGTCAAACATCGGCATCATTCCTTTGTGAAAATCATTGAATTACCCTAACAAGCCCCCAAAATTCCCCTCAAGGTTTGAATTTTTTCAAACACATTGGGTATCAGGTTTTATATTGTGAAAGTTCACACTTCCCATAGCCATGCCTTACAACCTCTGTGGATAACAGGACATGGATTAGTACCTAGCAACTGAGTTCAGGGTTGATTATGTGAGAAGTCATTCATGAAGTCCTTGATTCACATCTCAGCACCCCCTCCTGAGGTCAGTCCAAATCTGGGTCGGGGTGGTCTTAGCATTGAGACAACACCTTTAAATGAGCTCAAATACACATGGCTACATTAGACAGGTACCAACAACTGGTGGCAGGGAGGGAATTCCCTCATGAGAAAGCACAGACATTCTCATGAACAGCGTTACATTGGACACACGGTGTGTTCTCTCTCGCAATGGTTGTCCATGCACTTGCAGGGGGGTCCATTCAAGATCACTTTGTACACCAACATGGCCGAAAAATAACTAGGCAAGAAATAGTAGACAATATGTTGAAAATGCCATTTCGGCTAAAGATTTTGGAATCGCTATTGATCAATCACGAAAAACCTGTGTTGAATGAACATCTCACAGGTGTGTGTCACACATTGGCTCTGTTTCGATAGGGTTGCGGGCTTCCTACCATGTGTTGCATTCACACTCTCTGCTTGTATGCCTCTCTTCACACTGTTACGTGTATTTCACTGTTTATTTCGCTATGTTTATGTTCATTCCACTCATTCCTGATGGTATGACATGAAGTCACGAAATGTAGCTACTGTTTTTATATGGTTGTTCGTTATGTCTCTCGGTATTTTACTTCATACCTGCACACCTGAAGAAAGGAGACTGTTCCGAAGTTACTAATGTACCAGTATCGAGCTCGCTGACAAAAAGTCTAGTCGTGTCTTTAATGAAGTTTGTGTAAACAAAGGGCTACTACTGAACTATAGAAACTGATTTTCATGAACTTTGGCAACTTGTTTTGAGAGACAATAGCTTCTCATTTTTGGATGAGTTCAATGTATTCTGTGCCATCTAGTGGCCCTTTTTGTGACAAAACACCCCTAGAAGCAACACCATTTGGGTGCATTTCAGTGCTCTGCGTTGCTCTTGTCCTTAAGGGGAACAAGGCACTGGTTTTGGACGGTTCAAGTCATATTTTATATGGTTAATTAACCTGGTTTACAATTAGAGCTTTACATGGTGAGTAAAGAGAAAGTGTCCCTTCTTTAGTGCCCATGAACACCTAGTATTCATTATAGTGTATCAATGTGCTGCCAATAGGACAGTCCAGGATTACACAGAGTATTTATTAACAATGCTACAACGTCCTTCAACCAGTTCTCTTGTCTCATTTTTGCACCGTTGAAGTTTGTCATATTATTTGTTGGTGCTTTGGTTTTTTCAAGTTTTCCTCCACTGCATTGACTGTATTCGACATTCCAATGAGAGCAAAGTTTTACTGCACTGTGGGCTGCTACTTGGACAATAGAAATTTGGACAAACTTTAAAGTATCTGTGGATGCGTGATGTTTCGTTCTTTGCTTTTCTGACCACATATTTAATCAGTAAATGTAAAAAGACATCTCCAGTCTATAATATAGGTAGACATTTTAAGTTGTAAGAACAACCGATTCTTTCCTTCCAAAGTGAGGCAAAACTACAATTTTCCATAAGCAACCACTGTAAGTTACAGTATGTCTTTGTTTCAAACTTTCACTGTGATTGTCGGACGACTGGATTTCAAAAGCTACCTCTGTCCAATACACTGAATTCTCTGGCAAGTGTTTCTTGTAGTGCTTTCAAAGGGTTAAAATCGGAAATATTTTCACAATACGCTAACGTAACTACGTGTTTTCATACCTCCAGGACAAAGTCATCTATCCAGATCCACCCTATTGGAGACTGCATATTCACTTTGATTGCTTTAAAAAATAAGGGATCCTCTGTATATATTATTAAAATTAATAAAAAAGAGAGACCTGTTCTTTCTAGTCCAGGCACGATTACCTGTATGGAATCAAATTTCCACACGACCACTTGAATGTGTTCATTGGGTGATTAGGACTGTAGTTTTACTGCACTTTGAGCTATTGTCAAATTTTGTGTATTTTGATCCTGATATCAGTTCACTATTGCCAAATTTTGTGCATTTCGATTCTGATACCAGTTCACTAACTCTGCCTAACTTATAAATTAACAGTCAAAATAAGCACCAGATTAGGACACAGGAATCTTTTATTAGTTCATCAGAATAGAATAGCAAGTTAAATCTCTTAGGGTTTTAGAATGTTTGTGGACTGGCCATACTTAGAAGAGGAAAAAAGGAACACTTGACTTGAGTGCGTTATCATTACTAAGTTCATGGTGTGAGATTCGAGACAAGACATGTCGTCAGCTTGAACAGTTCAGTCTGTAGTTGCTGCACTGTACGCGGGTGATGAAGACGCGACAAAATTGTTCACCACTCTGAATAGAATTGATATTGAAGTAGCACTTACTGCATGTAACTGCATCTTCGTAATGTTACCTTAGAACGAGCTTCGTTCCGATACCCAAGTTGCCTAATATTTTGTCCTTTTCAGCCAGTTGAGAGCTCTTATGAAGGATGACCCTGAAAAACACCACGAACTCATGCAGGTAGTGTACGAAAGCTTTCAGGTCATGTTGGCTTTGAGATCAAGTGTTGTGTATGTCCATACAGACACTACCCCATTCATTGAATTTGTCCCGTATGCCTGGATTCTGTTAAAGAGTGGGCATCTATAGTTTCTGTTCCAGCACTGTGTTGTAAGCTTGACTTCAAATTTCTTTTTTGTGTAAGTATATGCAAAGTCTGACCAGCTGCACATAAGAAACGTTGGTAGTAAGTAGACCACTTTATTACCCTTCAAACTTGCATCCAATGATTCATCACAAGCAATTTACACACAAAAATACCCAAATGTGCGTTTTTGAAAATCCATCAAGTTTCCTGTTGTGGATCTTCTTTTTCAACATTGACTTCGTTTAATTCCTTTGCAGACCATTCGTCAGTTTCGAGATGAAGAGTTGGAACACCTGGACACTGGTATAGAGCACAATGCTGAACAAGTGAGTTATTACACCCTGTATTTTCTTTGCTCCGAGTTGATAAATATTTGAAGAAACCACAGTAAAACATGACCAATCGTGCATTGCATAGAATATTTATCGAGGCTATCATACTGTATGGCTTGCACATATTCTACTCAACTGCCATATTCTATAATGCTGGTACTAAATATTTTTTGTCACACAACCAGTAGAGTAGATTACCTTTTAACCTATTATTAAAGTCATTAGCTTCTTACTTAACATAACTGCTGTGAGTTGCTGACACTGTAGTTGTAATCTAGAATGTGTTTCAACTTAATGAATTCATTCACTCACATTCACTCTATGATGCAGCTATGTACACGCTTTTTATGAAAACGTAGCTTTTGATTCAGACCATCTATTGGTCTAAAATTAGTCTCAACTTGTTCTCACTTGAATTACAAGATTTCAGGGCTCGGGGAAAAGTGACATGTAATACTGCTCAATACGTTGACTTTGTGAGAGTCATCTTGTGTGCAGAAAGCAATATGGCTGGCCACCCTGGCAGGTGCTATGACAGAAGGCTGTGTGAGGTTGTTGGTAAATTAGCCATAATGCTTTCTGTACATAAATGACAAGATACGCCAAGCAGACTAAAACGGCGTTCAGAAGTAGATAAGACATCTGATCCCAATGCAGATTACACATTTAAAATGAGGGTTCACAAAGGCATCCTATCTGCTGTCTTTTGAAAAATTAACATAGAAGTAATTAACAAATTGTTTTTATTCTGGCTAATCACATGCAGAATCTAACCACATATAACGTTATTGGAATGTAGGCTTCATGTGGCAGCTGTCCAATTTGGAGTCTGATGATAAGAAGGCTGCTCAGATGTCTGGTGTGAATTTGCATGTGAAAATGTTTTCAGACTGCAGATCAGATTTCCCATCTGTCTTCCAATCCCACGGCATGTGAATGCTGTATTGTTTATTGTTGTTTTCCCTATTAAGCTCAAAATCACCTCTAATCTGTCCAACAGTTTGAGATGGCAAGTTATTTTTAACAAAGAATTTCATGCAGCACTTACTACTTTTCAAAAATAAATCTCGTAAAATCACTACATTTCCAAATATGTTCCATTACCAAAACCTAAGTTACACCCACTCACGTATTTCATTAAAAAGTACCGCATTGTAAATTAGTAATAATTTCTTTGTATTTCTAGGCTCCATTTTACAAGTCAATGTCTCAAGCCATAAAAATTGGCTGTAAGGCTGCCATCTGGTTGTCAGAGAGAATATAGAAGAAGTGTTTAGCCGGGCCTTGGACTTATTTATTATGGACAGAGAATGCTTCTCAGTAGTTGTTCAACTTGAAACTGGTTCACTTTAAAGCTAGTTCAACTGTACAGATATTCAATTTAATGACACTTCAAGTGGGATTATCTCAAGTCATATTGTAAATATAATTATTATTAAAAACCACAAACTGGTATCAATTCAGACTGACATTCAAAATTGATTCCATTTGTGAACAATCCAAGAGGAATGTAGTGTTAAAATTTGATAAATATAGAGACAAGTTGACTAGAAAGACAACAAGAAGTTTAAAAGACCCTCTCCCTCCACGACCAGTACTACGTGGAGTCCGAGGTTATTGCATTCCATGTTTTTCAATGTACGTCATTTCCTTCTTCTCCTTCTTCTTATTTCTGGCTTCATACTGCAATCTGGGAATGAAATGTCAAGATCTCAAACATAGGCAACAAGCATTTGGAAACTTGATAAAATTTGTTTATTACAAATATATTGAAAATGGCTTGAATTGGAGCAGCAGGTACAGCTAGATAGAAACCTGCTTACTTTAACTTTTCCTTTAATTAATTATGGACTCGCATGCACAGTTCAAAAATGCTCGTCACAAAATTAATGAGTTAAGAGTCTATTTGATATGTTACAAAGTAAGTTCAAACACATTTCAGTAAATTAACGTGCCTCTCACTTTCTGCGATTGAACAAACCAACACTGCAGGACAGAAAATCAATTCATCTTAAAATATTTCTGGCTGTGGGCTTTACACTACTAAAACTATTATGGTTGATGATAGGAGGCGCTGTCGCTTGAATAAGGATGTGTAATATCATGTTAGGATTAACTTTAAGTTACTGGCTTTAAACTACAACACTTGATTTGGTGCACTCGTGCCGAATTCCTTTTGTCTCTTTTCCTCGCCCTTTTTGTTTCTCTTTGCCCCCCCTCCCCTGCATACGCACATGGCAGCTGTTCGAATTAAAAGAAGATTCTCCTGGTGACGCAGACAGAAGCAAGCCATTACGAGTACCAGTTCGTTACATTTAGCAATTTATGGCACTCGTGAGCTTAGAGCGATACTGTTAACATACTGTAGGAACCAGATTTACAGGTGTCATTTTTATAAAAAAAATCAATACACACCTGAGTCTGCCTAATACAGGTGTATATACCTATGATGTCATATGACATTACATACTTCAACATACCACCCATGTTGTCAAAAACAAGCTCTCGCACAGACAGTATTGCCACTTACATGAGTGAAGAACCCAATATTACTAACATGGAACTGGTAAAGTTGTAGAATGATTGATACAATAAACTGCACAAAGAACTTGTTGATGTTAAAGTGCAGTCGCATGACATTGATCAGAAAGATGACTTAAAATACGTGATAACAAAGCCGGGAACAAAAATTGAAAACTTGGAACCTCTGAGCAGAAAAAATAATTTGATTATAAGCGATACTCTAGAGGAAGACAAATCAGAAACATGGGATTGGTGTGAATTCACAGTGATGCAGATTATAAGAGCTAACTTAGAAATTGAGAACGAAATTTTGTCATAGACCAATCTCGGAGAAAATAGGAGAGTGGATAACACAAAACCACACTCTATTATTGTAGTTAAATTCTAATCCCACAAGGATAGAGAAGAATTTAATAAAAAAGCAACAAGAGCAATGCGGAGCATCAAAATGCACCCACGAATGCACCACAAATGGTGTGTTTCTAGAGTTGTTCATTTGTATCATAAAAATGGCCACTAGATGGCACAAAACATCCAATCCATCTGAAAATGGAACATGTCATCAATCTTTAGTGGAAAACTATTTACCAAATTTCATAAAAACCTGTCATAGAACTTCAGAGAAACAAAGGAAAACAGAAAAAATGACATTTCAGCAAGGGGGCACAGCGTCCGCCTCGAAGTCGTCGCCTATTGTTAGCTTCATGTAAATACCTTGAATCCATCTGAAAATGGGAGGATAGCGTCATCTCACCAATAGATGATAACATTCCAATTTTTGTGAAAATATGTTGAGGACCTTTGATACAGAGGTAAACGTAAAAAAATAAAAATGCCACTAGGGGGCACATTGGTGGTTCTATCCGTGCCAGAGTCGTCATCATTCGATGTCAACGTCATATAAATACACTTGCCAAATTTAGTAAAGATACTGCAAACAGTTTAGGAAATACATCCATGGGCACAAAAAAAAACTGCCACAAGGTGTCACACTAGTCGAAGTCATCGGAAAATCATTGTCAGCCATCCTCTTCATAGTAAAAACATACATGTCAATTTTCACAATCATCCTTAAAGCGGTTTGGTTGATAGAGGGGTGGAAGCCAAAACACAGACTTGAAAACAGTAAAAATGGCCAATAAGTGGCGTAAAATACCTTGAATCCATCCGAAAACGGGAGGAGAGCATCATCTCAGCAATTGATGCATATATTCCAAATTTTATGAAAATACGTTGAGGACCTTTGAAGTTTACAGAGGTTAACGTAAAAAACTAAAATAGCCACTAGTTTGATCTGTGCGAAAGTGGTCATCGTGCGTTGTCAACATCATACAAATACACTTGCTAAACTTAGTAACAATCCTGCAAACGCTTTAGGAGATACAGCCACGGGCGCAAAAAAAACAAAACTGCCACAGTAGTCGAATGTCGTCGGAAAACCATCGTCAGCCATCCTCTTCACAGTAAGAACATACATGCCAATTTTCCAAATCATCCCTAGAGCGGTATGGTTGATATCAGGACGGATGCCAAAAAACAGACTCAAAAACAGTAAAAATGGCCGCTAGGTTGCGCAAACTGTGTCGAATCCATCGGAAAACGAGAGGATAGCATCATCTCGCTAATAGAAGCCTATATTCCAAATTTTAGAGGACTTCCGAAGATACAGACTAGAGGCAAGCGTAAAAAATTAAAATTGCCACTAGGGGGCACACTGGTAGTCGGAGAGGTCCGAAATTTGTCGTCATCCATCGTCAGCTTCATAGGAACACACCTGCCAAATCTCATCAAGATCCTGTGAGGTGCTTAGGAGATACAGCTGCTGATGCCGGACGATAGACGCCCAGACAAAATGATGGCAATATGCAACCACACATAAATATGTGGGCACATAAAAAAGCAAAAGGATTTCCCTCACGGCTGAATGGAAGATTATACTGTTACAGTGTGTGAAGTAAGGAGTAAATTTAAGCAATTTGGGATTAAAGTGAAAGAAGATGGTAAACATTTGTTTTTGTCTCATGACAAGCTATGAATAAATGGCAGAATCTGCTCCTTTAATGAAGGAAGGGGTTTCCATTGTACTGCTGAAAGAATCATCCAAGTATAGGGCCAAAGTCCGAAACCTGACTTTTCTGTCATGGAACACGAATGGATTAAGAAAGATTTTGACTGGCAATGATTTTTTAAATTTTGGTGTGGCTAAAATGTTCTGAAATTATTCTGAGGTTTATATAATTATATATACTTCTCCTGAGTATTCACGCCATTCAGTGAATGAAGAAGTGAGGCGTGTACTAGAAAACAAACTTATCATTTTTAAATGGAAGTAGGAAAACCGTGATTTTGTAATAATGGGTGATCTTAATGCCAGCACTGGTGCTTTGCAAGACAAGATATGATAATGAGAACTTCATTCTGTGTGTGAATTATTTTTGCTCTATCAACAAACCAGAACAAAGATTGGGGGTAAATAAATTTGGGGGCAAACTAAGTGACTGCTGTTTAGCGAACAAATTGTGCCTCGTTAATAGTAGATTACATACCAATGCAAAGAAAAATGACCATAGACAGGAAGACAAGGAGTCAAAAAATTAGAAACTACGGAGTTGTTCCGATGAAACTAAGAATATCAGCCCACAGTCTAAATGTTGAAATACGGCATGAACAGGGTGTACCCAGAGAACAGGGTGTACCCAGAAAACAGAGCTATTGTGAGCTACAGCTTGACAGGAGAAATTATAGTTAAAATGTGATTTTCTTCTTAACTCTTCTTTTTATGAAAACTTTAGAGAGAAATGATAGACACATGTTTTGGGTGACTACCTTGGTGTTTTATGTCTAGATGATAAGAATGAGGAGTATGTAAAACAGTTGGCTAGATACATGTTTTTTGGCTTTAAGATAGACAGCAAAACCTCTAAATATCTCATGTATATTGAACGTATGTGTCATCAATAGATCTGCGGTCAAATGATGCAGGAATGCATCTTTCTTTCATACTATCACGGTTACATCAATCTTGGTTATTTCCCACTTACCTGTTGGTGATGATCCTATCAACAATCATCTGAGTGGTTAACACATTGTTACTGTTCAATGTCTTAAATTTACCCCTTCTCTTTGGTTCCTACAAGTGACACAAATTGAAGCTTTAGAGAACTCATCTAACACTGTACAATGTTCCTGTTAAAGGTTGGTAACACTGACTTCTACATAATGCGTCACATGACTGAAAACCAACCTTCAAGGTTATTGCATGAGAGAAATATGAAGGCATATGTGTTAAATAATCTTATTTCAGACAGCAGTCACTTAAAGCAGAGCATATTATTAATGTCAACGGAGATGTGTTCACAGTAAAATATCAACATAATCATCTGCTCATTTACCTTGGCACCTCTACATCATTGAATACTCACAGCATAGGGATCAGATCCATCTACATCAGGCATGACTGGTGTCTCACCATGGCACACAATACTTACCTGTAATACACACGAAGGAAGAATAAAGAAAACGCAGCAACTGTAAACCATCTGTACATTAGATACCAATAAAGTAACAACTGATCTATAGTTAACCCTGGCTCCAAGAGACAAAGCAAATGTAAACCATCTATACATTAGATACCAATAAAGTAACAACTGATCTATAGTTAACCCTGGCTCAAAGAGACAAAGCAAATGTAAACCTGCTGCGAATACATAGAGGTAACAGAAACACATCTATTCGTAATCACAATCCAAATGACCTTGCAAAAAGCAATACTATTTGCCAAATATCTGTGAAACTCTGTACCGGGGATTACTGAAGGAGCCTCTTTTTTCCTGAAGTGTCTTTGCATACACAAAAAGCCCCCGGGGACTGCTTCTGAGGGGTTAATTCTGGAAATTTCTATTGCTCACAATAACACAGTGGGCTTTAAAGTGCTGTTACAGCCAGTAAGGGACATGCATTTGAGATAAAAAAATTCAATTGAGTTGTTCTGGCACGGAGGCAGTGATTTATTTGTTCAACCTAGATTTTAACTTAAATTGACTTGAAGGTTTCCCTTTATTGGCAGTTTGGGGACACCTTCATTGACAACTCATTGGTAAACTTGACGGTCAGTCGATGAGACTTTACACCCAACAATGCACTCTATTCTCTGCATGTAAACTTGACGGTCAGTCAATGAGACTTTACACCCAACAATGCACTCTATTCTCTGCATCACCACAACATGTTAATGTTCAACACGTAATTAATATGCAAGTGCATGATCATAATCTTGCTAGTGTTGTAAATTGTCAAAAAAAACAGCAACGCAGTAAAAAATTTATAGCTTTTTGAACTTTAAGTCGAAAAATCCATCCTGAGAAGTTCAAAAAAATGGGCCAAAGATAAAAAAATTGTCAAAATTTGTAACCAGCTGTCAAAGCGGCAAAGGTAGGGGCAGTGAAGATGTTGGCTTTCGATATGTAGTTCAGTGGGGCTCAGATAGAGGGCAGTGATAACATTAATGGAGTAAGAATGACTCCCTCCCCCCTTCATCGAATGTTCTTGTGACCAACGTTGTAACAAAGGGACTGAAATTGACATTTTCCACATTTCCCATACCTTTATTTCATTCTAGAAATGCCACATGATCCCGGGCTCTTTTGTCAATGCTTCCAATAAAGCCCCATGGTGCTTTGTGTTGGGGGGGGGGGGCTCTAGCAGAAATCCCCGGTACTTAAACATGTTTTTCTAAATAGGTCTATGTACAAGGAATTGAAGCATCATCAAGAGTATTTTCAAATTCTCAACACTTGTTACACCTGTAAACAACCAATTAGCAACTGGCTCATCAAACCTCAGAAAGACATGTACCAAGGAAGCATGTACACAGTTCATCAACATCTAGTCTACCAGTAATACACCAAGTGAAGGATGCCATAAACTTACATTGAAGTGATCCATCAGATCAGCAGTAACTGCATAGGGGGCTCCTATGACCACTTCAGAAACGTGCTGAAAACACAATAAACTGGGTTGTTGCTAGCAGTATCTCTATTTTGAAACTGACCTGAAAACTTCCTGCAAAAATTATCAATTTTAAGACATGATTCCTTTTCTTCATTTTTCATAACAGAATAGCTCTAAATCAACGTCTGTACCATAGCTACAATTGGTGACAAATTACAAGCATTTATAACAACATAAGAAACCATAGGATCCAGAAAAAAAGCATTTTTGGGCAAATGATTTTGTAATCTTCGCCCACTAATAACGCTCCATTCCACAAGTCCCAAACCAACCATACAACTTGGTTGTGACCAACTTCGGTAACAACAAATGTCAAATGTAGGTCTTGACTGGGTTCAATGTAACACCATTTGATTTTGGGGTAACATAAAGCTGAATTTTGCCCCAGTTAGCTAGCTAAAAAATGAAATTTGTGTCACACCTTTTACTCTCATAAAATCCATCTCATTGTATTCATTACAAGATTCTATTCCCATTGCCAACAAAAACATGGAAATCATTAGTGACTTGATAAAACACTTCAGAATGTGTTGGAGTTGGCCAACCCTAAAACATGTCAATAATTCGAAAATGCTGTATGTACGAAATGTCTGTGACTCGAGTTGATAACAGAAAATGAATCCTATCATGGTAAGGAATATTAGAGCAATTTTAATTGACTAAAAAGGACCATCTCTATTCTCATTTTTATCCAGATAAACAAGACAAAATGCTGATTTAACATATATTAATATTTCTGTTGGCATATAAAGAGCTCTGAAGTGATGTTCGTATGTACTTACACGGTTGGCCAGTACACTGAGAACTCGTTCATGTAAGTTCATGATAGGATAGTTGCTGCCTTTATACCTGTTCACAATCTGTAAAACAGAAACTGAGATACTGTAATTTTAGGGATAACCAGAACCAAGAGCAAGAATTTGTGGAATGAGAGTCATACAATCTAATTTGTCTGCAGGCACTGCTCCTTTGGATGACCAATATCCCACAATCCTTTGTGCACTTGACTGCTGTAAAAAGGCCAATACGCCACACTAACACACACTATCTTGAAACTGAGTAGCAGGCAATTAAGATTATCAAGTTTGAAACTATCCAGAAATGTAGGGTTGAAATTCAGGCACCATTGTGCATGATCTTGAGTTTTTGATTCAAGAAAGCCAAATAAATTGTTTTGATAGTACTTTAAACCATAGAATAACTGTCTGGTGGAAGACACAGACAACAATCAAACACATATATCGATGGGTTCTGGACCTTTGAACATATGCCTGTTCCTTCTTAAGACAAAAACGAGTAAAAGCATACAAAAACAATGTAATACTAACAAGTGATAACCACGCGAGTTATAAACTGAAACTTATGCCCAAGAAAAAAATGTGTTTTCAGAAATAACGTGACCTCTTGACAGCAACATCCCCTGGTGAAAGAAAATCTTCAGTATGAGTTGAAAAGATGGAGGTCTCCATCTCCAACAGAACTCAAGAGTTCACTTACCTGGTTAGAGTGTATACATTGCTGCAGTGGTAAATTTAGAGGTAAGTATACACCCAAAGCCCAGCATAACACCTTAAATTTTAAGATTTTTAAGGTGCAATGAACACACATGCACAACATGGGACTCGGCTTTTATTTTGTTCCACAAGTGGATAAATTTGGCATGCCTAAATTGTTTACTATTATAAGTTGTCTGATTGCTTTTTCATTCTTTCTGCTAGTCCTTCACTCTGGCACAATCCCTTGTTACGCGTTTCTTACTTACAATAGGCAGTTTTCCTGCCACATCATTCCCTTTGGTGTTGTTTTTCTTCAGTTCCACGGACCCAAACCTATTTCAATGGACACACAACACTGTTGTGCTGTAGTCACCTGGTCAGTGTGTATACCAACTATAACAATGATGTAATGTAATTACCCGATCAGAGTGTACACCAACTATAACAAAGATGTGCTGTAATAACCGGGTCAAAGTGTACACCAACTATTATGAAGTTGTGCTGTAATCACCTGGTCAGAGTGTACACCAACTATAACAAAGATGTGCTGTAATAACCGGGTCAAAGTGTACACCAACTATTACAAAGTTGTGCTGTAATCACCTGGTCAGAGTGTACACCAACTATAACAAAGATGTGCTGTAATTACCCAGTCAGAGTGTACACCATTACAAAGATGCACTGTAATTACCTGTTCAGAATGTATACTAACTATTACTAAGTTGTGCTGTTACCCGGTCAGAGTGTACAACTGTAACAAAATTGTGCTGTAATTACACGGTCATTGTGTACACCAACTATTACAAAGTTGTGCTGTAGTTACCTGGTCAGAGTGTACACCAACTATTACAAAGTTGTGCTGTAGTTACCTGGTCAGCGTGTATACCAACAATTACAAAGTCTCCTTCCTTCGATGCTGCTTCAAGAAAGTCCAAATGGCCAACATCTTAAATACAGTTTAAGGAATCATTTACACCTTGATATGGCACCACAATACACAATAACATACTGCCATATAATTTGGGTCAGTGAAATTTGCCTAGATTATCAACACATTTAAGGGAGATAGTCAAAGAATTTTGTTTCGAATGAATTTGCTGAGAGGTCAGATGGTGTATAGTCTCCTCATTAGCTCTAAACGGTTAGAAATTACAGACAATATGAACATATGCTACATTCTACTTGACAAAAATGGTTGAATCTCTAGAATTTGTTACCTCAGTCAGAAATTGGTATTGGAACCAACCCATTTGACCCACATACAATGCTGAATGCCATCTCACATTTTCATTTGTTGCCCAGGATGGTGTCAAAGTGAGAAAAGTGTTTTTATACAGATAATCTTAAAAGGAGAAAATAACTGTTTTGAGATTATCAATATAAAAACACTTTTCTCACTTTGACACCATCCCGGGCAGCAAACGAACATGTCAGATGGCATTCAGCATTGTATAACTGTTGATCTTGGAATTGCCAATAAATATGGTCACAGACTTGGCCTTCACATGATACCATGAAGTACTTAAGTATATTCAAAATGGATACGAAATAAATCGAATGCCCCTGCGACATAGACAATCCTGTCTTCTGGCTTTGGTTCTCGGCCTTCAGAAAACTGCAGAATTTTCTGTGTGGTGGGCAAGAACTGTTTGGAGCCTGTCCATGGGCTGCGTGTAGTGCCACTCTGAAAGAAATATGTAGATTTTACAAGTATTGTATCATAGTCCTCCAGGACAAAGCCAGGGTTCTTAAAAAGGAAAACTCAATAATGTAGCTAAGCATTTAAACAAGCCTTCAATATGGGAAAAAGTGCTTGACTCTTGTGTGAGAAATGAATAAAACATTGTAGGAGAGTACTGCATTGTATCTTTCTGGTCAAATAAGGAAAGATGTTGCTGAAATTCTGACTGTACTCAAACTGGAAAGCAAATTTTATACCGTTTAGGAGCAATAAGACTCATTTCTTAAGTAGGATTGAAAATAGAAAAGGGCGTGTTAATGAAAACCAAAATTTAACAGACAAATATGCTCTGAGGCTAAGGCACCATTTTTCCATTTTCAAATGAGCATTTTGACTACTAGTTGAAATTCAGCAATGTTATATAGACCCACCACATGATCATGCCATTTGTTCACAATTCTTCACTTCGCATATGACACCATTTAATGAGTTCAAAACTTCATCATTACTCCGAAAGGTAACTTAACATTAATCACACTCTAACAGAGTTAGTGATATCAACAGTCATTCTAAGAGTACAAAGGAGCACACAAAATTACTGAGACAGGCACTCTGATTTAAGGCATCAATGGTTTATTTCCGATTAGTGTGTACAGTAAACAACACAATTAATAAAATCAAGGAAATTAAACAGCAAATAAACAAAATATATATAAGATTAGGTTTAAGGGACAGCGTATGTTGTTTTGAGGGATATCCTTAACCCAGCAGTTTTACGCAAGGAAGTCATCAATTAGCAGACAGTTGACACTGTCAGCGTTTAGTTTTAGTCTAAAATATAGTCACTTGATAATCCAACCATGTCAAATTCACACCTATAATACATAAGGAAGGATGTAAAGATGGATTTTAAGATATGGCAGACGAGTTAAATATACATGAAGCTTACATGGCATAGAAGCAGTACTTGTGAAAGCAACAATTTACACATTTAGAAACAGCAAAGGAACGAGCCACAAACTGAAAATCACCATTCTGCTCATTTGTATTGGCCCTAGTAGAGCATTTTGATCAGTTTGAGTATGCAGGACTGTACATAATTCTATGACTTGAGAAGGGAAAATACTTTAATTTATAATGTCATTAATTAAAGAGCTTTCAAAGGGGAGACCAGTAACTGACCAATCTCTTGTAAAGCAGCAGAATTAAGCGATGCAGTGCGTGTTTCTCAAAATGAAAACATGGCCATATTCTATTAACACTAATCAACGACTGTCTTGAGTGCAAAGTTTTAAAATACTCCAAAATAAAGTGTACTCAAGGCTAGAAAAAAGTATGAGTTTACCAACAATTGAAAGAGGTTTGTGGGGGAATACCATGCCACTAACCACTATTGACCAAGATTCCTGCATAAACAACATGGAGACAATTACTCAAAGATACCGGGAAATCCCTAATGCTTAGATACTATATGTAGACAGTTGTCAAAACTATGGATTTCTTTGAACATTTAACTGAGTGTAGAAGTGGGCAGTGACCAGAGATACCATTCATTACCAAGAGTAAGCCCAGCCTGTTCATGTTGGTCTAACATCTGTCCCATTCAATACCGAGAGTAAGCCCAGCCTGTTCTTGCTGGTCTAATATCTGTCCCATTCAATACCGAGAGTAAGCCCAGCCTGTTCTTGCTGGTCTAATATCTGTCCCATTCAATACCAAGAGTAAGCCCAGCGTGTTCTTGTTGGTCTAATATCTGTCCCGTTCAATACCGAGAGTAAACCCAGCCTGTTCTTGCTGGTCTAATATCTGTCCCATTCAATACAGACAGTAAGCCCAGCCTGTTCTTGCTGGTCTAATATCTGTCCCATTCATTACCGAGAGCAAGCCCAACCAGTTCTTGCTGGTCTAATATCTGTCCAAAGGCTATGCGTACAGTTGTGATCATTTAGTTGTCTTTCTTATTAGATTAGGTTGAATTATGTAATGTTGGATTTAACTGCTAAAATTAGAAGAAAATTTCTTCAATAATGCAGTCTCAGCTGCTTGTTTGTTTACTTTTATGAGAAACCAAAGTACATACTGACTTTCTGTTTAGCAGTATCAGCAGGCATTTATGGGGATAAACTCTTTCGGAGGGTTTCATCTACAGAGCTGCTGTCGTTTTAATGCACTCAGGGACAGTCATCATCTCAGTGACATATCACAGACAAGTTGGTGATGAGCAAACAATACGACAGAAAACAAGACTTGTCACTTGTGCATACCACAATTGAAAGTGTGTGTTCATTGCAACATGCTTTTTGATCCATACAAAGCAACCGTCGATACTGAGCATCAAAGTTTACTTTGAATAAATAGTATTACTAAATAGATTAGCAAGTGTTTTGTGTGAGATTCTCGAGACACTTAGTGCCATACGATCACACCTCCTAAAATGCAAATTATGAATTGGTTACAAATCCACAAGTTATCTGTGATGTCACTGGATGTTTATGAGATGACAACAACAACAATGCATTTGAACAACAGCAGTGTATAAATAACTTGAAATGGCTTTGAAAGTAGTATGTGTTCATACTGAAAAAAACTGCTCACCGTGGACTGAAAGCAGATCAATTTCTTACTCTAAGGTGAGTTTTGAAATGTCTTAGCTTGTCTAAACATAAAGTCTGGACAAGTGTTTTATACTTCTCAGTGCTCAGTGATTGTTGCATAACTTGCTGCATGGAGGTGGCGACCTTTACTTACCTCTGACCTCCCATTCTGACATGTGAAAGTCTGAAATAGCTGAACACATGGCTTTCTTTTATTGCACCCATTCAAACAATTAGTTTCACAGAATATCTTATTTAATGAGCATTCTTATGTGATTTATTGAGCAGTTGCAAAATAGGCTGGCACATGCAGCTATATACTCTTACGCTGTCTCTTATACCAAAAACAGACAAAAGCAATGAATTAGCTTACATTCAAGAAAATGCTGACTTTGGTCTATAATTAGTAGAAAAGGCAAAATCAAGACAAAAGAAAAAAAATGTTGTATTTAGTATCCGTTAGATGCTTGTAAAGAACACTGCTTCTCAAAATATTGGACCCCTGTAAGTAACTATTACTGCTTTATCAATGAAATTAAAGCTGCTACAGAACTGCTTTCTGTCATAAATACTAATTGGTGATTTAGATTACTGGCAAATTAAGCTGATCCTCACATTTCCTGAATCAGAATAGACTTCTGGGCTAAGAAAGTATTGAGACTGTTTGTTATTGTTTGAGATGACCTTTGGTGCATAAAACTATGTTATTGGATGTGGTTCTGACCAAGTTAGTCCCTAGCCTGGACACCACAAGTCTATGAGTGAGGTGCAGGTGACCTTGATAACAACGAATAATCAAGTGGAAATTAACATTTTTGAAGAAACACAGGTTGATAGGAATCTAACCAGCAAATGCAATTGAGCAAACACAGACAGATTCAAATGATTAACAAGAAAAGATGAGAACAATCAACTAAAAGCAATATACACTGACATTACAGCTGCAATGGATCACAAGTATTAACTTCAGTTTGGTTTATCTAAATTTTCTACAAGACCTCTACAGTAAGGGGGGGGGTAGATTAGGCAATTGTTTACATTAACCTCACAAGCTGCATTACACTTGCTGACTGGAGTTTTGTCAGGTTTTTAACAAAGTATCTGACCATAAACAAGCTAGTTGACAATTTACAGTGATTAGTAAAATCAATGCTTTCTAAAAGTGTCTCGTGATGAAACTTGACATGGATCAAACCAAAGTAATCATCACCTGACTTGTTGCAGCCTATTAGACCTCTTGCACTCCTTTCTATGGACAGGGGAGTATTTTAACACAAAAGCCTCAGCAGAGCAGTTTGCCACAACATCAAGGTTTTAGGCTCCAACAACCCATGGTCAAAGAGCTAAGTAGTTAATTACGGTAAAATTTATATAAAATTTAGAATACAATTTGGCTGACAAGTAAAATGTAATTTTTAACTTCTAATAAGCACAAAATTGATACTTTTCTATGTTCAACATGTACCAAGTACCATATAGTGAGAACATACATGCCCAATTTCACAATAATCCTTAGAGTGGTTTGGTTGATAGAGAGGCGGACGCCAAAACACACTCAAAAACAGCAAAACTGGCCACTAGGTGGCGCAAAATACCTTGAATCCATCCGAAAATGAGGGGGTAGCATCATCTTGATAATAGATACCTATAATGCCAAATTTTATGAAAATTCATTGAGGACCTTTGAAGATACAGAGGTAAATGTAAAAAACTAAAATTGCCATTAACGGGCACACCGGTAGTCGGATCCGTCCAAAAGTGCACTCATGCTGTCCCATCCATGAAAGGAACACGTGCAAAATTTTATGAAAATACGTCAAAGGGTTTTGGAGATAGAGTAGCAGACGCCAGACGGACGGTGATGACGGCATAATGCGTCCACATATAAACATGTGGGCGCATAAAAAGCAGATGTGAGATCGGAAAGAAATTGCTAATCTAAACACAGCAGATTACGTTTTCTTTACATTAGTTTAGAGACAGTGCACACGCACGCATGCACACACAACATGCATATTCAATAGGCACTGTAAACACATCAGGATAGCAAGTGAGTGAGGTCACCTTCTGCAAGCCCAATGTTTCACTTGTGCCCAAGTAGCATATGTTCTCACCTGCCCCAGTTCCCCCACTTTGTCCTTCTCAAGACTGTCAGAAAAGTGAGTCTTAGTGACAAGTAACATTCTGTAATGACACAAAATAGATGTACGTGAAAATCATGCTAATAATAATTCACAAAGTATGATTGAGTAACAAGAAGCAGTAAGACCAGATAACTCAATCTTGTTAGCACACATTAAGAAATGAAAGATGAAATCTGTATTTGTCAAGCTAACAATATCATAGTTTAACACAGACTGTCACTTCATTAGACCTACCTGTAAATGAAACCCTAATCAAAGGCGTTATTCTTATGGAGATATAACCCACCTTGGTGTTGCTAATTCAAAGAAAATGTTTTCCAACATTTATATTAATGAGTTTACTTCTAAGATAAACAAGAGCTGAGACAGCACCCCCAGAGAAAACAAAACTCTAGCTTACAACAAGCAAATCTGTTTCTAGTTAGAGTCTTCAATCCTTACTCGGCTGGACTGCATTCCACAGACCCAACAGAATTGTGAGAAAAAAAAATGAGATCATGTGCTTTATATGAAATATATGGCATAATCTTGCAAAGGCTTGCACGAGCTGGTGTTTTCTTGAGTTTCTTCAACCTAATAATATAATTCTTAGAAAGTTAACCACTTTATGTCCACTGCAGAATCTCATACCTTTCCAACTCCACCTTTCCCTCTACCATTACCTTGTGTCACAAGTAAGGCAATAAACAGCTTATCGACTGAGCCAGTATGTGTCCTGCCTATAAATACACTTAAGTGACAAGTAAGGCAATAAACAGCCTCCCGACTGAGCCACAATAAACAGCCTACCGCCTGAGCCAGTACTTGTCCTGCCTATAAATACACTCAAGCTGACACTATCCCATTAGCTTCTCCAGTAGTTTCCCTAAAACTTCTGCTTCAATCAGTAACTTTCAGCTTTGTTTCTAAGGTTCAGCATTGAGAGAAGAGATAGGAGAATAAGCCCAGCTTAATTGACAAAGTGTTCAGTCAACACCTTTACCACACATACCTTCCGACAAGATCTGTCGTTGAGACACCTTGGGTTCTTTTACATTCTCTGCAATTAAATACAATTATTTTAAGAGTAATTTTCCATAACTGACTTTCTAATGCCCCACTGTCAATCAAATCCGATTTAAACGTGCACTATATTTCATGCTAAAAGTGCCCACAAGCGTAATTAGTTTATAATATAAAAAAGAATCTTCCTTATATTACGCTCAGTAACAAAAAAGCTAGGGCACATGAACTTACAAAATCAGTCTCACAGTGTCCTAGTCCCTAATATACAATACAAAGCTAACATTAAGAATCACAGTAGGCTTACATTCCTGGCTAACAGCCTTTCTGTCCACAAGATCCATAGAAAGTATAATTTTTTTGTTTATTATATTTTGATGGGACAAGCAAACTGGCTTAACCTTATTTACAGTTTCAAAATGATTTAAAAAAAGAGTGCAGCTGGTCTGATGTTATTTACGATGCATCTGACGTGTGCAGGCCTCATGGTTTGGCCTATTGCAACAAACATCTGAGCTAAAAACACAAGAGCCCTGTTATCATTCAACAGGTTCTTCATGAAGGAGTTTTCAAGTTTGCCTGCCTCCTTTAAGAAAATGGACCCGTTTTTCCATTAGTTGATATACACTGTATGTTGTAGGCACGCAACACTGCCATAAAGTAGGATACTCCGTAGCCTATAAAATGCCTGGGCAAGACTCTACCAGGTGTTTAAGGGTTTCAACATCAGTACTAAACTTAGGACACACTGGAATCCCCATGTGCCCAGTGATGTGTCTGCATTGGGCTAGGTTACTGTCTCGTCAAAACAAGTTTGAATGACGTGTCTTATGCCCAAGTCATCAAGACTCGGAAGGTTTTTTGAACCTTTCGTTTGATCACATCAAGAAAATGGTTGGTCCACTATCATATTAGGGAGTAGATATGGACAATTGTCACAAACAGTTTGCGTCTACATGAAATCACTGTTTTCCATATACTTGAAGAATCTATGTAATTTAAATCTATTCATTATTCAATTTATGAGTTTCATCAGTAGTTTAATTGGTTTATTGGAAAACTTGATCAGTTTTAGATAATATGTTGAACTATGAACATGTGATCACTAGCACTGTTGCCAATTATTGTATAAGCACTGGGGTCGAGGAACAGATACATATGGTTTTACCTTATATTGAAGGCTGAACTAAATTTACAAATTTTGGCCATCTGAACAGAACATAAATTTTAATGACCAGACGAACACTCCCAGCTCTTTAAAGTTAACAACAATTTATGCAGTTATGCAAGTGACAAACCTTCTCAAATTTGACTGCTTGCACTGAATCACAGGTAATTTTTCAATTGCAACAGAATGTAGAAACCAAAGTTATCACCGCAATGTAATGTTGTATTAAGTCCATTTTGACACGCTTTATCAGCAGACTCCATGACCATTTCATTATTTAGCAATGAGCGGTAAGGAAATATAGTTGGAATCAAAGGTTCTATCCTAATATGACCAATGGTCATTGAGGTTTTGATGTTGTTGACTATTGAAATGTGGTTATATCATTTACAAGATTTAGATTTGAGGTTGCGCTTCAAAAAAAAAACATCAGTTCGTGTTGTTTGCAGTTAAAAGTTATATTACTTTTTTAAAAGTGAAAACATAAGGCAGATATTTTAATTCAAGAATTGGACTTTGTTATTTATGATTACATTTGAGATTATTTGGTGAGCAAAGGTAAACGTTTACCAAATTGGCTAGGTCAGAGTCGGACAGGTTAAAGTTAGGTGATTGTGTATATATAGGAAAAACCTACTCAACATTTGCACATTGAACATGGTCCACCAACAATTTGTCTGTTATCTTCTAAATCTCAATGTTTAGCACCTTGACAATCAAACACCAAAGTTATCAGCAGATAAAATACAAATGAAAACATCCCACCTTGTTCAAAGTTTGAACAAGATAGTGCTCACTGTAAGTGCTGAAATCGCAAAAACAGCTGGCCTATTCATCCTTCTGACTCATGGAATGAAAAGGTTTTGACCCACATTAACAATAGGAATAATTATCATTACAAGATACCAGCTCCAATAATGATTGTGAAACAAACTTGAGAATTAAAAACAGTTAAAATGATATTTCTCAGAAATTGAAAACACCGTTCATGTTTACCAATGCTCAGAGTAAATCATGATGATCACAATAATTTCATAACAATTTTCACAATATTGACGCCATGCCAGCGTTTTCCTTGCCACTTTTACTAGTAACAAAAATGCCCGTAGTGTGAATGGTTACAAGTGACACTTTAGCAGGCACTTTTGCTTGCATTTTTGTTGCCAAACTGTTTACTTCAAAGACCAAACATGTGCTGGGGTAAGAGGACTTTGTTTATCATAGCATTAAGCAATCCATGCAGAGTGAATGCCTTTTGACATCAAATTTCGCTTAAAAGCGATACCAGTGGAGAGGAAAAAACTATCAGTTAGCAAAAATGACGACATTCATGGACAGCTCGTCTGTCTGACTAAAATGAAGTTACTATAACTTACTTGTATCGTCCAGCTTCTTTTACTATCCTATAGGTGTCGTTACCATCTGCATCCATGGTTATATCATCTTGAAAATATAAATGTTACACAATGGATACCATATATGACTTGAGTTAAATTATTGTTCAGCCAATCAACACTCGCCTTTAAATTCATGACGACGCATTAAACGATATACACTTCACAATTTCAGTCTGACATTCAAGCCAGCCTCAACAAACTGATGTCACTATATTCAGTTACTTTCTGGAGGCATCAGAAATTGTCATGTAATTTTATTTACTCAGAAACAGGGCTTTAGTAATATTATTCTCCAGAAAGTGGGAAAGCAAACATCCAACAAAAAAAACTTTAGTGTTCCGAAAACTCAAAGTGAATTAAGTCAGAGTGAATCACTAAGTGTAGTTGAAAAGACAATTCACTAATGGACATGTTTCAATATCAGACTTTTGGTGACTTGAAAGAGAGATGATCTCTCAATGCAAGACACAACTATTGAACATATACTGGATCCTCTTGATTCTGACTTCTTCCCAGTCCTCTCATAAGTTCAAAACAACATTACAAACTCTTACATTTATTTCTGCATTCCATGTATACGTTCTTTTCATTATTGCAATGTGCGTTGGTCAGTTAGTGCACAGTGTGCCAACACATGAGTGTGTGTTGTTCCCAACTTGCAAGAGGACTCAGGGCACTAGAATTAGCAGAAGCCAGTCTTGCATTCAATAGCAATGTTATTAGAGAAAATTGGCTGTCAAAATAGTGATGATTGAGAATTATTAAAAAAACCTGAAACTGCAGTAAACCTTCATCCAAGGCAAACCTGAACTGTAACTCAGAGTACTTGTCCAAATAATCTTCTTCCAAAAGCTTGTAACAGACACAGCTTATTTCTAAATAAACATGTTCTTGTTATACTGGGAAATGGCTATTCAGTTTTAGTTTTTAGTCAATTTTTCTATTTTGAATTCCATCCGTTAGTAAAATAAGATTCAACTATAAGCAAATGACAGTGACAAAAATTGTCATTAAAGTTTTTGCAAATTGAAGTTCGTATATGTAGACAGACAGCAGAATGTCACCACCTGAGGTAGACAGTTTGTGCACTCAATGAAAACCAATCACTTGTAAAAGCTCTCAATTCTTGTAATAATATCCCTACTAAAGTAACATTATTATTGAATGGTAGTCCTAACTTTGACTTTCAGGGCTCGACATAACGAGCTGGAGGTCGCATTTGCGACCTGAAATTTGGAAATGCGAGCTGAGATTTTTGTCAGCTCGTATCAACTCGCAAGATGCGACCTGGAATTTTCAACGTATGCGAGCTGAGTTTTTACACTTCTCGACAGATACCTGGCGAATATAAAGCAACTCTTGTGAATCTGACCGTTATTTGGTTGTTGCCAAATCCAAGTTCAAAAGAACACTAAGCGAGAACAACCCTCCCGACAACTTGTAAACAAGCCGCGTGAACATGGGATATGCAAAATAGATCTTTGACGCGTTTCATTGGCTAGCATTTTCGGCTACGTTTGTAAATTTTCGGATTCGTCGAAGAAAGTTTCGGGCCACTGCATAACACGTGAGAAAACGTCACAAAAACAGCGATGTTTCTATTATTAAGTGATCAACTTACCAAACTTTGTGATGGAGAAATATGTTTATTTTTTGCGTAAGATGTCCTTATTACATGTACCAAATATCCACGACAATATATCCCTGATATCGCACTGTGGCACTGGTCGTGACTTAGAGATGTGCGTCTCGTTTTTTTATCGCAGAAGACAGCCAAAGTGAAAACGTCAACTCTATTAATCGCCAAACGACGGCCACGTCTTTACTTTCAGATGCCTAGAAGTTCTCTAACCCCTTTATTTGTTTCTCGGGCTACGTGCGCGAAATATGATTTGTCATTCACACGTTGTTGCCAACGTAAAGTGTAGGCCTACTCCAGCGATTCAAGTGCGTGAACTCGCGCGTGCGCACCACTTCCAAGCTGCACATCAAAAGAGAACAGTGACAGTCCCAAATGAAAGGGTATACCGGCTTGGCTCTGTTAAGCACCCGCGTACGTGCCAGTGGTTTAATTGAATATGAACTCACAGATTCCCGGCGGTTATAAAAAAACCCGATGCTTTACGACATTCCCGGGAATCGATATAACCCAGAATTGATATTTTCCTGTGACGATGCATGCGCGCACCCAGCCTTCAATATGGGGGGCTCGTATTCCTAATGTTGTGGACCTTTTGGTAACAAAACAGCCGGCGGACTAAAAAGAGCGGACGCACCGCTCTGAATTGCGTGTTTGTATTTGTTTAGCGGACTTTTGTCTCATTTTCTCGGACATTTTGTTTCTCACAGGCGGATCTTTGTGCCCACTTCGCCAAAGGGGGGGCCTCCTTCGAGCCCCCCCGAACCCCTTGGGTGCGAGCATGCGATGCTCTCCGAGGTCGATTTTCTCTATATTCTATTCCCGTAGCCAGCTATTGCAACTAACCGGGTACTAGAGGCTAACGACTGTGATCAAGCACAAGTCTACTCCCTACCTTTGAAGTGTTTCATAATAAGCGCTCACTGACCTACTAAGTGTTCCCCCTCAACTTTTGAGAATTTCCAATTAAGGGCCCACATTTCAGGCTAGCGCTCATCACAGCGTACTACAAATGACCGCGCGTGGTTTAAAAGTGACACGCAGCCTGTATAGAGTGTCACTCTCATTTTACACAACAAATTCAAAAAGCGTCTTTTCTCAATATGTAAAAACCAATTCCCGGCTTTGTTTCATGCCTCCGAAAGAAATTTAACACTAGTGACATGCGTGTCGTTTTGTGACTGACCTATTTTTCCCGCACTTGGAAGGTATTGAGGAGCAAACTCGAGTTAACCGATGGAAACCCGCACGGAATCGGGAATTATTTCAAATAAAAAAAGCTATTCATTTCATGGAAAACTAATTGTTGAGTACGTACACAGCATAAGTGTCACATTTTTGTTGTGAAATATGCACTGAATTGTTCCCACGCATCCAAATACGTCATTCGGTTAGGGCACCGTTTCACGGATTGTTTTTTGACAGATGTTTTTCAAACGTCGAGTTAAGTTGTAAAATTTGGGCTGCGAACAAAAAGTGGAGGGAATTAGCACTCCGAGTTAGTTTGTGGATCTTTAACAACTTTGATGACACCCAGTAGCAGGTGAGAACTAACAAAATGGTGGATACTTTTTCAACAGGCATTTTCTCCCTTTTTACATTGAAAACTTAGCTACACGAATGCACATTTCAGTTAGAGAGCACTGACTCAACTTTCACGTCGACAACTTGCTGTGCGCTCTAGATTCTTTCAATGGCGGTCGTGAAGAACAGTAACGCAGTACCTGCATAAACGAACTGCAATTTGTGAGTGTTTAACGCATATTATTAATATAAACATTTCTCAATTATCTAAAAAGTCAATTTTGGCGCGTAAAAATGGCAAGAAAATTTTGCGACCTGGCATTTATGAATGCGAGCTGGATTTTGAAAATGCGACCTGGGATATTGGCTAGATTGCAAATTGCGACCTGGCGATTTTAATAGCGTCGAGCCCTGACTTTGTTCTCAATGAATTCCTCTTAAGCAACGTTAGCAAATTTTTATGTATCGCTTATAAATATTGTTGCTTCTGATTTCCATACATGTATCTATACATGTTTTTGTTTTTATACGTTCGTAATAGCATATCTAAATATTGGAATACTTTTATTACATACTACTTACATGTATATACCTCTATGTATAATACTTTCATCTGTGGATTGTCTACAACCCAGATAATAACAATGCTTCACAATTTCTGAGCTTGTCATTATTACTTTGTATGTTCTGTGTATTCTTCAATAAATATATAACACCATAAAAACAGTCCCAATTGACTTAGAGCTACAACAGCTATTAGTTTATGCTACCATATTTACCATAATAACCGCCCAGGGCGCTTAGAAAAGTTCGTTTCAGGGGGGGCGCTTATCATAACCCAAGGCCATTGAAACCTGATCTCCGAAACTGGTGAAATCGGAAGCTAAGATTCATTATATTTACGCTCTGTGACGTATCTGTAATCTATGAAAGACTTTCTACAAAAACGTGGTGCACTGCTATCAAACTTTGCTGCTAAATTACGATCATTTTACAGAAAATTGTGCTGAAATCCCAGGGCGAAAACTCGTCGACTACCTGCCTCGCAATCGTCAATGTGGCAACTTGAATGCTAGAATAAAAATACAGTTTTGACTCAAGCAAATTACCTGAAATCCTCCTTAAGTTTTCCAAGTTTGGCGTCCCTAAGATTTTTAAGTTCCCGTGAAGTCGGGATCACGGCAGGTTTAAGTACAAATCTGTGCTGATATTGTGCCATATACATGTATGATCAGCAACATGAGAAAAATGTCTGGACGAACACACATGCTGTCACGTGACGTTTGTTTTGAAGTTGTCTGCGTTTGTGAGTAAGCAAGCGCGTGCGTGTCACCAGAATTCATTTGCCAGAGCAGAGACCGTCTTTTGGCCAGAGGCCACACAATCTAACGAGCTAAATGTGCATTGTGTCTAAAGAAATTTGCACAAGCAGTAGGCCTAAACCAGAGCGTATTTCATTCAGCACTTGCCAGTCTCATGTGCTAAAAACGTTCGACATTAGTCTCGGTAAGGCCATATTAGTCGCTGTGTGGCTGGATACGTACGTGACTATCTGACAGTTATCTTTCGGTATAACGGTGTGTAAGCATTCACTGTCAGTGGTTATTTTATCGGAAATTTGGCTTAAAAACACCAATTATGGTTAATCAAACAATTCATTCTAAAATAACGCAAACATTTTTTATAATATAAGAAACTGTCGGAAATTAGTGCCAATATTCATTTCTTGCCGATTCTATGCTACCCGTTTCATGAATGGATAGTTCCTGGCTAATGCCTTTGATGACAGGTTCATGTATGTAACGCGCGCTTCCTGACCACATGCTTTTAACACTGGCCAAGCTGTTTATTAGTCTTCGATTCGCAGTTTTCACGTGTAGGCCTACAAAGAAATTTGGATTCCTGTTGAAAGCGGGGAATAGAGAGAGAGAGAGAGAGAGGTTGTTTATTGCACTTGGAGCTAAGCTCATTTGTACATATTACATTGCAACATTTGGTATAGGTGGCAATTTCATGTCCGGGTATTCAATACATATATACATATTTACACGTTACAATGTTAGAGTTTCCTGTCTAATACCATAAGCCTTTAATATAAATAAGGATAGTCTTTTCAAAAGATTTCCAGAGTTTGTTTTGAATAAGTATTTGACGTTTTCGATGTCTGTATGCTGTCGGGATATTTCTGGTAAAAAATTCTTTCTAATGTCGTTAAATACGGGGCAGTTAAGTAATAAGTGTATTTCGTCTTCAATTTCTGAACGGTTGCAAATTTCGCAAAGTCTATCTTCCTTTGGAATGTCATGGTGCCTACCAGTTTCTATTTTCAGTTGGTGTCCAGAGCACCTGAATTTGGCTAAAATTCTACGTAGAGTTGGTGGTAGACTGTAAAGATATTCTTCACAAGATAAATCTGTTTTGATAATAGAGTAAAATGAGCACTTGCTAGAGCTCTGCACTGATGTCCTCCATTCTTGGGCACCACAATCCAACAATCTTTGCTTAAATTCTGATATAAATAAATCAAAGTTACCCGGTCCACTTATCCATACCTCCCCAAACCCGTATCTGAACAAAATATCTTTAACTGCACTGGCCCAATTTGCTCGTCCTTTTTCACAGTCTTCCCGCAGCATCCTGTAACTTTTCTTTGGGTATCTGGGGTTATTCATCTGTAGAATTTTGGTCCAGTAGATTATTGGTCTGCACAAGTATTTCACAGATAATAAATGCCTGCCGCATTCTCCTCTGGCCATAACGTTACTTGTTTTCTTTGGGACACCAGCAACCCATTTACAGAAATCATTGTGAACACTTTCTATGTCTTTCGAATATACTGTACCCCATATCTCAGCACCATATAACAATATAGGAGCTACCATACTATCAAACAATTTAAGCGGGGAATATCTACAAAGTAATCCCGTAGACAAGTACACTACTTCTGTTCTGAAAGGCCAGACCATTGGTCCTCGCAATATCAGCAGAACTGTGTTAAGGCATGGCGGAAGTTTGAAGTGCATAGTCACGGCTAAATACCAACATAACGGCGAGGCTCGTGGTCTACAAATTCTGCGCACAATGATTTTTTTTCAGGACTGGCGGATATTATTGATAAATTGAAGACGTTACTGTTGAATTTTAGGACTGTAGGTAAGGCATTTTTCGAACGCACACGTTCATGGACTGGGCGCTTATTTTAGCAAAGTCTAAAAATGCGTGGGGGGGCGTTTTTGGGGCATGGGCGGTTATTACGGCGAATACGGTATATCTCATTTTCAACAAATTGCATGTGCAAAAGGTCACTAGAATATAACTGATCTGGTTCAATAAGGCAGGCCATAATTGGATAATTATGCCATTGTTTTTTACTGCTTTCTGACACACAACATTACCTCCATGTACACAGAAGTCACAGTTATGCTTGTCCATAGTCTCCAAGTACGTGACATAGGGAGCATCCTTAACAACCTGTAAAGTCAATCTTGAAATTCAGACAGTTTCAGAATTTCAAGTTTCATTCTTAGTACATTTAAGCCACTTTTCAAACACAAACTGGTAACTTAGGTAGTATGATATACAGTCATTGCTATTTTTTGGGGCAAGTGCTCACAACAAGTTATTCCAAAGTGCATGACATGCTCATTATCATTAGAAACTTCGCCTGTTTGACAGTACCTTGTACTTAATCAATAGATTTGTATTCTGAGCCAATCTCACCAAGAAGCCAGCTTATCACGAACGTTTATCAGAACGTTATTGTTTTTAATTTTATCATATTAATTACATGAGGGTATCCAAAACATCATAACGACCTCATGCTAAACGAGCAAGTTGCAACTGACAAAGTGGTGTTCTTACCACAGACACATGTAAACACAGACATGAATCAACCACCCCCGCTAGTATAATAGACTCACCTCATCTACCCACTTTATGGATTGCACCATTTTGTACCTCTCCTCCTCATTAAAGACAGGTGGTCCTTTATGTTTTGATATTTCAGCTGCCAAGTAGAGTGTCAACAAAACATTAGAATGATTACAAAAGCATTAATTCTCAACTAAACACAGAATTTAGCAGTTTAATTTTTCTGGGTAAATTTTGACAAGGTCTTAGATCTTGCATATAACAAGTGGGGGCTAGACCAGTTTCCCAAAGACAGCCATTCACAATGACCCAACCACCGCATATCCTAAAAATTTTGGCAGTGGCCATAAAGGGGTTCCCTGCCCCCTACTAAATGGGCATAAGTAACGATGTATGTTAATTATGAACTTAGCATGATCAACTTACCATCTGAATGGACTCCGACAACTAGTTGATCCCCAAACTGTTTGGCCTACAAAACAGGTGGTATTAGTACAGATTATAATGATAAGCACTTACAGCTGTTTTCACAACATAATGTGTATGTGGAACTCAAGCCACAAGGCACACCCAGAAATCAATAATTTGAATGCGATCCATTTCTGGAGTGATCAACATTATTTGGGCAATTCCATTTGTGATGGACGTACAATCAGAGAACATTTTGATCAATTGTGAAAAAAAGGTTCACCCTAGGAAAACAATTAATATATCAATTGATAGGTCTCGATGATGGCTTTCACACCATGTATCAACTTTCCTCCTATCTTTTAATCTGACTGAGAAAATTGTCCTTAAAGGGGTCTGGTCCATGCTATCGATGGTTCTGATGCATTAGTGCCCATGTAAGTAATAACTGTGATGTTTTTAAAGTATTAGTAACAGGACTTCAGTGTCTTATTAAAACCAAGTGTGACGCACATGGTTTAGTAGATATCATCGACTTTTGGCATTCATATTTTGATTCAAATCACCCGTACTGTCTTCCAGTGTGAAAACATTTTAAATTAATTGCATTTAAGATTATGATTTAGGAATATGTAGAGCTAAGTTATCAGATGCTGGTTTCTATTTAGTGATTATAATGATTAGGTTTTCATCCAGCTCTTTAACTCATGCCTTCTTTTCAAATTTAGTAACAGGCTTTAAATAATGCCACATCACAGAACGCACAAGTACAATTATGAATTTTTTGATTCACAATGGCATTTTTTTCGAGTTTCAGAGAATATTCCAGCAGATATTTATTCTTCTCCTGGTTGCGTCTGGTCTCCAACAATATCCCCTATCCTTTCTAAATGGGGTTTAATCTCCTCGATGCTCAGCAGAAAAAAAAAATTAGTCAACTAATTCTTTAAAAGATTGAAGGATCAAAAATATGTAAGGTTAGGAAATGTAATAATTTGCTATGAAATGATTTCATACAAGCCACCCAATGACCCAATACACTGAAAAACACAAAAAGAGCGCCTATAGCCAGTGAGGGTGTGACAAAAATGTTCAATAAAGTAGGTGACAGATTCTTACCGCTTGAAAATTCCCGGTATCGGCTTTTTCAACACAACCACAATACAAACACAACATAGCAGGTCGAAGCAGAAATAACATGTTGATTCCAGTGCAATAGCAACTTGACATGTGTTTCTTTAGGTCTCTTGTTATTTGGTGTACTCTAGAGCACCTTAGGATTTCTTTTGTATGAATATTTTTGCATCTTGAATTTCCGAAAAGCAAAGCATTTCTGTACTAACACGAGGTACCAACAGAAAAACAATAAGTTCATTAAATTCACATTTTGTTTTATTTACATTTTATAATGTGGTACAACTGTTTGATTTTAATAAGTTGAATTTTACTAAGAATAACTAGATGACGTTGTAAACTGTAACTTTTCTGCAAATACTTTTGAAATTGAAAAAATCAATGCATTTAATTAAAATCTGTAACAACTTCTTCACTTAATTGTAAAGATGCCTTTCTAATATTTTATGGTTTTAAGGTTCTTAGGTGTGAGACACATTTTATCATGCAAGTTTAGAAAGTAAAAATATGACCTAAGGTTATTTTTGTTGGCTGAAAAATTGCAATTTCATGAGAGTGACGGACTTACGTGATGGACGTACATATTTGCTGTACATCTGTCACACAACTTCTGACTAAACGAATAATCCTTAGGATCCAAAATTTTGGTCAATAGCATTGAGTAACAAGATAAAAGAGAATCTAAAATTGTTTTAATTTTGATTAAAAACTTTTAACGTAACTAAACTTTTTAACACTTTTTTGTGGTGGACATACGGCACCATGATATCCAGGAGTTGACCTTTGACCCCAAGAGGTCATGGATGTGCCAAAATTGAAATGTTATTTTTTATAAAGTTTGGGGTTCATGTGATTGCACAAAATTGACAGTATAGTTAAAAACCCCCTAATTAGCTTTTTTATGACAATAATTAGCATCACATGAAAATGAGCTATTTTTTAGGGTCAAGTGACCCCCATAAATGGGTCCACTTAAGCAAAAAAAATTGAAAGTTATAGGACAGTCAAATATGAATCCTGAAACTAGAGAGAAGGGGCTTTCAGATGAGACCAAAAATGTTGGTGTAGCCACAATTTTAATTTTTGTGTCAAGGTTGACCTTTTCACGAAATTGTCCTTTTACAAAATTTTGTTGCTCTATATATTACAAAGGAGCCATACCAGATGATAATGTCAAAAAAGTCAATGGACAGAAGGGATGAGCAACTTCAGAGGTATTTAACATTTTAGCTGTATTTCGTATTGTTCAGCAGGCTAAAAATGAATATCGAATTTGGCCTTTTACTGTCATAAAATTAGTCTGATAATATTCGATAAAGTCATAGGATTCTATTTCCTTTACCAACCCCTCACACGGTGACGATTACAATGTTCACATTCTGTAATCTTAGGATTGGCCAATCCAGCTAAACTCTAACGGGTTTTCAAAGTCGCAGGCATTGAATAGTTATACCTACGCCATTTTCAAATTTGTAATCTTAGGATTGCCCAACCCTGATAAACTGGGCCGAATGATTTTCTTGGATTCCTATGCCTGTGAGGAATATACGAGACCGATTTTATGAGATTAAATTAGATCCTGCAAATGGTTTAGGAGATATAGCCATAAGCGAAAAACAAAACAAAACTGCCACTAGGAGGCGCCACAGTAGTCGAAATCGTCGGAAAATCATCGTCAACCGTCCTCTACATAGTAAGCATATACATGCCAATTTTCACAATCATCCTTTGAGCGGTGGACGCACAAAAACAGACTCGAAAACACTAAAAATGGCCACTAGGTGGCGCAAACTATGTCGAATCCATCTGAAAACGAGAGGATAGCGTCATCTCACTAATAGGTGCCTACATACCAAATTTCATGAAAATCCGTTCAGGACTTTTTAAGATACAAAGGTAAGCGTAAAAAAATTAAAATTGCCACTAGGGGACACACCGGTAGTCAGATCCATCCAAAAGTCGTCATCTTGCATTGTTAACATCATATAAATATACTTACACAATGTTGTAAAGATCCTGCAAACGGTTTAGGAGATACAGCCATAGGCGCAAAAAACAAAACTGCCACTAGGAGGCGCCACAGTAGTCGAAATCGTTGGGAAATCATCGTCAACCGTCCTCTTCATAGTAAGCATATTCATGCCAATTTTTACAATCATCCTTAGAGCGGTTTGTTTGATAGAGAGGTGGACGCACAAAAACAGACTCAAAAACACTAAAAATGGCCACTAGGTGGCGCAAACTATGTCGAATCCATCTGAAAACGGGAGGATAGCGTCATCTCACTAATAGGTGCCTACATACCAAATTNGGCCGACCACAGACAGGCCGACCACAGACAGGCCGACCACAGACAGGCCGACCACAGACAGGCCGACCACAGACAGGCCGACCACAGACAGGCCGACCACAGACAGGCCGACCACAGACAGGCCGACCACAGACAGGCCGACCACAGACAGGCCGACCAGAGACAGGTCGACCACAGACAGGCCGACGATAGACAGGCTGATTTTTTTCAATGAATCAGCTAGATTTACGATATTATAAAGGATGACAATTTCATGCTTTATTTGTCTACGGAAGCACTACCGGAAGTACTACCGTAACTTATTTTCTGCAAATCCTTTAGCAAGATCAGACCATTGTTTGCAAAGTCATTTTGCTGTTCTTTCAGATAATTGATTTGACACCTTCTAATAATCAGAAATTGGATTTTGGTGCTTTAGACATAAGTGTTCATATTTATTTTCTAAGCGTTGTTTTTCTGCAACACGCTCTATGAGGGCATATTGAATGTCACTGAGATAGGACGACTCCCCAATTCTTTGATGTGGTACGTTGCTTGCCTTCTACATATCATGAAATAGGCTTGTTGAGTGAATTTTATTGATTCGTTTACTTGGGAAAATCTATGACCTTTTAACGGCATCAGTGAGTAAGTGCACATTATAGTGCACAGTTCTCAATGTAGCAGTTCTTAGAGCAACTACGACCCGCGGCTCTACTTTCCGCCAATGAGTCATGATGAGCAGAGAACCTGTATCTGACTTGGTCGCAGCACCACCACAATTAATTATAGAAAGCTCCCCATTTCCAGTGGCTAGTCAAAGACAAAAAGTCAATCATTTACACTCTTGTTAAAATTAGCTGTTCTTTTTTGACCTCAGTTAGTCTTAAAGAAACTTATACTACTACTATCAAGGTTTGGGTTATTCTTGACACAGCCTCACTTATTAATGTCATCTCACATTTATTAGACTGGCAAACATTTCATAGTTTGCAAGTAACACCAAATAACAACAATGCTTTATTATACTAAATTCTAACATGAAAATGTTAGTGCCCTTATAAATAACGAACAAAAATCCTAGGCATGTAATATTCGCATTTTCAACTTGTCATTGTGTCTATCAATAAACAGTGATACTAACCACCACTGGACAATTCTTTGTCATATTTTAATACTTTCAGAAGACCTGCTAAACCGATAGCAAGCTAATTGATTACGTAACACATGTGATCAGGCATTCCAAAGTCAGAATTCGTTTATATTACGAGAATGTACATACTGAGGTTATTTTAATGGCAAATCATCCAAATCAAAAGTTCTTTTTCCACAAACGCTGTATACTTCATGAAGCACAGTAAAACTTTCCAAAACATTAGCATAATGCAAAGTGAACAAAAAATACGTAGATTACAACTCACCTGTCTTAAAGCATTGGCATGACCAAAATGAACCATGTCAAAACTGAAAGAAAATATAAAACAATGTGTAAGTCTATTTACTGATGTGAGTAAATGTGAGTGGTAACAATGAACACATATTCCAAACAGCAGATTAAATCGCAAAGGCTTGTTGTAAAGGTTCCAGCCACCAAACTCTTGAAAACAAACTTGAAGAATTTCAGAGTAAATATTGCAAAACTAGTATACGAGCAAATCACAATCAAGGTCCATATTCGGTGGCCACTTCTGGTGAAAAATGAAGGTTGCCATACAACTGTAAAAGCTGGGCTATTTTAAAGTACCATCATTCCAGGTTTGTAATCTTAAAATATTTTGCACAAGAACCACCGAATAAAATTTTATGGCCTAATGCACCACAGTTGTACAAAAGGGTACGTACACTACAACTTGTGGTCACAGCCAACTTCTACCATGCAAAAATTCATAAGGTAGCTGTTAATTTAATAGGTTTTTGATCAAATTGAAGAAGTATCACATACTAAAATAATAAAAGTTATAACTGTGCTGATAAGTTGTTCTAGATTATGATACATTGCATATCTTAACACAGTATAATGAGAACTTCCTCTCTTGCAATATGATAATATCAAAAGAAAATGACAAGTAACTACTTTTTTCAAAAGCTTTATTGGTGCTATTTGCTTTGTTTTCTGAATCTGTCAATACAATCACCAGTTGGTTAAAATAATTCAAGCAATGCTAGGCCCAGTGTTCAACTTGTAAACAGTAAAAAATGGTACTGGTTGGGGGGTATGTACACTACGCACAGTCAATCATCTTCAAATTTTGACTAAGTTACAAATGTATGGGATGGTCTCGAGTTTTGTGCTGCTTCTACTTGTTGGTTTGATGCAAGTTGAAGTTGTCTTGATAGATAGAGAACCTGCCTCTGCAACATCCGTTGTCACATGACGTGTCTTCTAGGATGTTAAGTACTAGCCAAGTCCTGTGTGGCATTTTATTGTCCAAAAATTTGATAATGTCCATTGTTTTTTGTCAGACTGGATTCATTTTGGAAATATCAGTATTGTTCATGAGAGCAGCAGTACGTAAACATACTTATGGGCAATACTTTATAGCATAGAGATTGAATGTATGTACGCTACACAGGGGTATGTACACTACATTTCAATGATTTTTCAGGTTTATAAAAAATACTAATGAGAGTTAGTTCATATACCAAATCTATTCAAAGAGAACAAATAAAAAGTACAGCATACATGTGCATATCTGTCTGTCATTCTTTGAAAACAGGCCATGTTAAAATATAGTGGTACATACACTACACAAATGCTAATATTTCACTCAAAACAAATGTATTTGTAATTAACACCCTTTTAACCTAGCATTTTTAATGAAGGAAACTGTCTGTGACAAATGTTGCTTACTTACCGTGTGTAGTATTTTTGCTTCATGACATTTGTTCACATCGGGGTAGGTACACTACACAGGGGGTACATACACTACATTTCATTGACATGTCAGGTTTGTAACTAAATACTAAAAATCTAATGAGAGTTAGTTGATTTACTAAATCAATTCAAAGAGAAAAAAATAAAAAGCACAGCATTCATGTGCATATCTGTCGTACTTTGAAAATAGGCACAAATTAAAATATAGGGATACATACACTATGCAAATGCTAATATTTCACTCAAAACAAATGTAATTGTAATAAACGCCCTTTTAATCTAACATTTCTGAGGAAGGAAACTGTCTACGACCACTGTTGCTCACTTACCAAGTGATATTTTAATTTCATGGCATTTGTAAACATGGGGGTACGTACACTACAAAAGGGGGTTCGTACACTACATCACTGTTTCTGCATCACATAGTAACATAATGTTGTATAGCCATTTATTTCAAGTTTTCTTTGATGATAATAAGCACCATGTTGTTATTTAAACGACAATAACTTCATTTGCAATGATCATTTGTGTTACTCAAGTTATTCCTTGTGATATCTAAGCAATTGCTTACTTGATAAAATAAATTTCTTTTCTACTGTTGACAATTAAAAATTGTAATTTTAAAAATGGCCACTCGTAACGCTACAAATGCATGAAATTCATAGACAAAAACATGCATAAATTTCTCAAACATTGTCCGATTTTGATGATTCTTTTTTTAATTTGCAGAACTAAATAACTCTTTGAATATGAGATTCAGTTGGCATTTGGTAAGTGACCAAAAATTTATTTTAGACCGTAACACAGTCAACTCTAGAATATGGACCTTGATTGTGATTTAGCCGATAATATTCAGGAAATCTTACTACCATTTGCTACAAAGCAACAAAAACGCAAAAGACTGATACTCCTGTTATCAAACTTTTTCTTCGAGTAGTCCCTCGTTCAGTTCCCAAATTAGTAACTTGCAATTTTCACCTTGTGCATGTTAGAGCACACGTACATCATGCCACCTGCCGGGTGCAGTGTTGAAAATGGCGAGTTACCGATCATGGGAACTGAACGACTGCTCCAAGAAAACTTTGATAATGGGAGTATTGTTAGTGTTGGAAGTAATTAAATACATCGACGACCTCCTAAGGTGTCCACCTATGCACAAAAGGTATTTATAACAACCTGACTTTGATGTTTTAGTCAGTGTGAGGCATAATTCTCCGAAAAGCTTCTGGCATGAAAGCTCCTATAGGAGCTCCACCATCTCTGCTATGGCTACGTCAGCAGATGATGGTCATTGTCTAGGCTTCAAATTAAATTTAAAACAAATGCTCAGCCAACAGAGTGTTAGACTGCAACCATGATTCAGCTGATCTCAGAAAATCACTTTTTGTCCAAATAATGTCACTTAAACACTGCTAAAAGCCTCCAACTCTGTCGAGACACGCCCAGGTTACTAAGTAAGTGGCTGACTTACAAATTTCACAACAAACTGATACAATCTAGGAGTTTATAACATGAAAAAGACATGTTTTCCCATCATAGAATACAGGAGTTGGAACTGATTCATAGCCAGGGGCGTATGTTGCCGTCTGTGACAGTGATTAGCCTAGCCCGAGCTTCAAACAAGTTCAAACCGAGGACGAGGTTGGTCAAAGTAAATCAAACTTGTTTCAACCAATAATCTCACCATCCATCAACCCAGACTCTAACTTGCTTGCTTTTTTTCTGCGGGCTAGCAACCCCGTTGTCGCCTGAAGACCTCTTACTTTCCTCTGACATGATTACAACAACTCAATGACAAGACGTACGCTCAACAAACTGGAGAGCTACTACAGACGCAAGCAGTGAGCTGTTTGTACCAAGGTAATGCTAACCTTACATCACAGAACTTTAGGTCTATGCAAACATTAAAAACTCAGTTTTCAATTATTATTTGGCTTTATGATCGCATTTTCTCTCATTTTTCTATTGTGTTGTAACATATCTATTTTTTTCTTTCAGGTATGTCAAACTTGAGTGTTCAGTTATTTTGAACGTACGCTAAATCCCTAGTACTGCCTGTTGCCATGCCACAATGGCGGCAAACCAGTCGACTTTTAAACAGGTAAAATTTTGCCAATAACAAGGCTATAAAGATTACAGTTAAGGTTATTAGTTTTGTAATGGGAATCGGTGGAGCGACCAGCACCGATCTACCTAGTTTCTAAAATGTCGACTGTTCGTAGCCGATAAAAATATTTGCAGCGTTGTGTACTTTTTCACTCGTTCGAATCGCATACGAGAGAACCATGGTGACAACTTATAGAGAGTGAAACAAGAGAGAAGTAGATAAATATACTGAATTTTATTATGCAATATATATGAAACACAAATCTACAAACTTACAACTCATCGCTAACTTCCGTCGACATCGCAGCTTTAACTTCTAACACAAAGAATTTAGAAACAAGAAGAATTCGCTAAAAACGTCAAAGTCCAAATTTAAAAGGCCCAAACAGTTAGTTTGCTTGGCTGAGATTCCTTGCGGATAGAGACGAGACCCGTCAGAATCCGAAGTTTTAGCGTGAGGGGCCTGTTTTTATAGGCTTATTGGCACCGCAAATGTTCCAAATTACGCTAAAATAGGGGTCTCAAGATAAATGTGAAAACCAATCAGAATAGAACTAAAAATTTCGTCATCGGAAGTTCCATATAAGGAATTGACCATCTTACACCCCTTTAACATATAACACTCTAGCTTCTGAAGCTAAACTGACGACTCGTCCTCACTCACGGCTCCATCAATAGACCGCGCTCACGTCACAGTTTATTCTAAGGTCTGTTGATGTGGTTATTCGGAATAATTGTCCAATTTATTTCGTAATTTTTTTTTGGTTCGGGTAAAGAAGCCATGGAGTTCTGAGTGACAGTACACTGGTCGGATTTGTCAAAACAGAATTATTGAATATCGTCGGGATGCAGAATGGTGAATGTTGGCCAAAACCCTTCTGTCCACTGACGTCACACGCATGCTGGCGCCCCCAGTGGAGGTTAGGAGACTTTTGCACTGGTGGGCTGCCCTTACAGAGTCTGCAGTTCGTTTACGCAACTGGTAACTCGACTCAGGGTGATAACATCATTTGTATCAAACAAAGATACTCTATACTGATATATTTGTTTGTATGCCAGGGCACGGACAGTGATGTTCTTGAATGAAACTATTTACGGATATTTAGGCAAACCCATGGCAAATATGAGTCAACTTTGAACATACCATTTTGTTTGACACAACTTTCAAAATTTTAATAAAAAACAAAATCATCGAATGCTCAGCCACATTCTATTCACAGACAGCAGACGTCTTATCACTGCCGTAAATCACGAAAAGCTGAAACGTAAACACAGCCTCTGCATACTTAAGTAACCTGGCCATTCGCAGTACTCGCGGACGCATGGGACTCAGTTCAACTGAGCAAAATTATTTATCATGCCGCAACCTCAGAATTCACTATATAACATATCTCAAATACATTCTTAATTCTTAGATTTTGAGGATTGACGAAAGTCAGGATACATAGAATTATCCATATCTGTGACTGCTTGGTCCGTACTGATACTGATAGGCTAAATCTGGTTAAACTCGGCTTACGAGTTCTCATGGCCTCCACTGGGGGCGCCAGCTGATGCGTGTGACATCAGTGGACAAAAGGGTTTTGGCCAACATTCACCATAGTCGTCAGGCTCCAATGGTCGTGCGCCATCTTCTTTCGCGTGCAGAGCAGCCACGCAGGACTTAGCGTATCAATCTGGAGTGCTTGTTTGCTTGTTTGGTACTAAGCTCTTGGGAAAGACACGCATCAAAGAAATGAGATGAAGTACATTTAGTGATTTACCAATTGTTTTTTAAAGCCACTGAAAAGTTTGTAGATTTTACAAATTCACTTTTTTATTCCTTTTTCATGAGATATTTTCAAAATTAAATTTCCTTCAGACGGAATGAAAAACAACCCAGGGATTGTTTATGCAATGTGTCTATTTGTCCCAGGCACTAGCCCAGATCTAGCATAAGGCCAAAGGAAAAACTCCGAATGCAACACTCTGGGTGCTTAAAGGAGAATGCCATCCAAAAAACAACCTATTTTGTGTCAATTTAGGTTGAGTAATTCTACTCGATAACAGCTCGTTCAGTTGCGTTACCTGACACCTGACGGCAGACGGAGGTGTTGAAATTATCCAATGACATCATTGGTTTCACACGCAGTCTGTGCAGCAGTTCACAACACGGTTTACTTGTGTCGTTTAACGCCAGTAAATCATCAAACTTCGATGTAAAATACTTAAAAATACACAGAGTTCTTATAAAAACGTGTTGTTTTATTTCGTTGTTACGGATTTATTGGTATTTGGACACACCGTAGCCTACAAAGTTCGACAGGCCAATAACGTCCGTAGCAGGAGTTTGGGGTCTGTTTGGAGATAAATTCAAAGTATTCTTCTGTGAAATACAGACAGGAGAACTTAGATCTATGTTGTTTAGACTTGTGATTTTTGAGTTCTAAACACACGAAACGCTTGTTATCCCGGCCAGTGGCTCAGAACCCGATCAGGCCCATCGCGGCGGCCTAGACTGGCACGAACATAAACCAACTTGAGTTGGAAACTAAACCTCCAGTCACGAAAATACTATAATAGTGAGTCAAAGAAATAATGTGCACGTATATGTGAATTAGCCACGAAACTGAAAATCTACTTACTTCTGGGGGGCCGCAAAGTTGGGTTCCCCTTCCACAGACCGTCGGGGCAAAGGTTGTACAGTAACAATGAATTGAATAAAGATTCCCCTAACATGTGACCGTAGCATATGAAATCGTGTAATTGTGTCACAACAGCTTTCTGTCAGCAAACACTGAATTAGCTTGTGCTCACACGGCCTCGGTGCCCGGTCAATTACCTTTATTGCCAGCATCAAAAGCCGGTAAGGCAGTGGTTTATTGATTGCTGGCTTCTCAACATTTGCACTCACGGATATTCCAAGGCATTACAAATTGTATCTAATGAGACAGACTTTTGTTTCAGTTTTTGTATAAGCATTGGTTGGGATGAGAATAATTTTGAAACAGAATGCAGAATAAATTAATAAACGTCTACATGGCAACTCGCCCGGCGCCAGTCCCGACTTAATAAAGAGCTCATCCGATGAAGACTTCATGAATCAGATCGTTAGGTTTCACTGGCTATCAGATCGAACCGGAATACACTGATCAAGAAATACTGGAGAGGCGCTGTGAACATGCACAGGCAACGAAAAGTATGGATAGTTCTTAGGTAAGCTGGAATTCGTCAGAGAAATCACTGTCGGCGAAATGTCAGCCACAGACACAGAGATGTTTCACGGCCTCATACTTGCTATTAACAGCGTACCTTTCATTCTTCATTACCGCGAGCCACTTCCTAAGCATTTTGGGCTCGTGAGGAAGTCAAAAAAAAAACGATATACTCGCTTTCTTCGCAGGCTCATAGTTTGGACAAGCGGGAATGATACATCGGCATTCACTCAGCAGACGAACCACTGATGTCGCTGCGTCTTTTTACACCTTCTTCACAGGTTAACGCGACACCTCTCGGCAAGTTGAGGTCGACCGTATAAGAGGCGATGTGGATATAGACTGATTAAGACGGTAAAAAGACTAATTAAATCGGGTGGCATTTTCCTTTAACAGTTTCAGCCCAGCCATTGGCCATTAAAATATTGTCCACTTGTTTTTCATTGCAGAACNGGAATACACTGATCAAGAAATACTAGAGAGGCGCTGTGAACATGCACAGGCAACGGAAAGTATGGATAGTTCTTAGGTAAGCTGGAATTCGTCAGAGAAATCACTGTTGACGAAATGTCGGCCACAGACACAGAGATGTTTCACGGCCTCATACTTGCTATTAACAGCGTACCTTTCATTCTTCACTACCGCGAGCCACTTCCTAAGCATTCTGGGCTCGTGAGGAAGTCAAAAAAACGATATACTCGCTTTCTTCGCAGGCTCATAGTTTGGACAAGCGGGAATGATACATCGCAATATAGCGGCATTCACTCTGCAGGCGAACCACTGATGTCGCTGCGTCTTTTTACACCTTCTTCACAGGTTAACGCGACACCTCTCGGCAAGGTGAGGTCGACCGTATAAGAGGCGATGTGGATATAGACTGATTAAGACGGTAAAAAAGACTAATTAAATCGGGTGGCATTTTCCTTTAACAGTTTCAGCCCAGCCATTGGCCATCAAAATATTGTCCACTTGTTTTTCATTGCAGAACACAATACAGAGCTCAACATTAATGCTGAAATTTTTGGTTCAGGCATTTTGTATTTATTTGAAGAAAATTAAAAATACTTGAATTGATAGAAAGTAGTCAACAATAAAGTAAAATGTTGAATTTATTTCACTGTATTGCATTGTTATATACAACACAGCATGACATAATTAAAAATAAAAATAAGAGATCGAGCAATAAAACGCAAATGCAACTTGGGTATTGATTTATTTATGGTTACAGAAGCCCATTGAAGATGAGAATAAAAGTTCAAACCATATGACATTGGGTAAATTATTAAAACTGTATCGAGGTCTAATGATCAACTTCCGCCAACCAAATGTGGAAGGTTTACAGTTCTGTTTTTGGCTGGCAAGGTGTTTAACGGAGAATGAAGAAATACTGAAAGCTGAGATAAGCGGTGTCAAGAACAACAAGAGCAAAATGATTAAGGTCCATCTGGAGTAAAACAACCGAGGACAGCGGTACACAGTTAGAAAATTTGGATGGCCAGTGACTGTGCTGATTCAGATGCAGAAGATGAGGTCTGCTGTGCATGTCAGAAGTGGTCACTACCACAGATTTGGCGTTGCCCGCCAATGGTTATAGTGAGCTTTGGGAAGATGCAATTTTCCAAAATGCGACCACTGGATGGATTATTTTGTTGTGCTGTTCATACTCTGAGGGGCCATGACTTTTTTTGTCATTGTCACAAAGCCACAGCCAGCATTCAGAAGAGAATCTGTTACAAATTGTTGAAAAGTTACAAGAAAGCTAATTATTTAGAACAAAAATGTTAGATTGTTAGAAAAAACGTTCTTTATATGCTATCTCTAATTTTCATGTTCTGGTTATTTTATTGTTTAGATTTCAAAAATATTTATTTTCCAAATCTGAAATGAAATTCTGATCCAAATAAATCGGTATCATACTAGTAAAAACAGTCTGCTGTTGAAGTAGAATTTTTGTAAACCACCTTCTGCTATTTATTTGGCCTTTTTCTGCGTGTTTTTCTGTTCTTACAAAATTGGCTGCCGAAAAGCAATGTACAGTCGAAACAACTTGGCATAAATTAATGAAAACTTTTGAATCAACGAATACTAGACATTTGTGAGAGTTAAATCAAATCCTATTCAAAGCATAACTTTAAAATGGAATAATTCGGTGAGTACGACAATGTCATTAAAAACTTTGGCAATTGCTTACTATATGACGCATGCTAGACTAATTTCTAGTACTAACTTAGACTTGATGTAGCTTTGCGCTAATGTGGGTAAAAAATGAACCAGATAAAATCTGACACAAAATTAGTGTCATTAAAAACTCTTCTAACTGGAGTTATACCGTTATTCTGCTGCTAAAATTGTGGTGTGATCTTTTGCGCGGGCTTTCGATGTCGTGAAATATTGCGTCACCTTTGGCCATTTTTTCCACTGATTCTTCATTCAATCTGTTTTTCACGAGGTTGCGTACACTTCACAACAAATTATGGGAACTCATTTCACTTCATTATAAGATTTTAGAATTTTGACAACCAGCAAACCGAATTTCGGAACAAAGTTTGCTGCTGCGAAGCTGTCATCATCTCCCTAGAGATGTCGCAAAAAATTAGGAAATGGCACGTGCACATGTCCTGAGCGCACTATTTTCAGTACGACGACATACTTTTCTTTGTTACAAAAGGCGAATAATTACACAAGAAGGTGACATCTATTAGATTGTTTTCTCTTAAACGTCTGTAACGGGCAACTTTCAAGCATTTACTAGTATCATCCATGTTCCTATGTCAAAATTGCATAGGAAAGGGACAAATTTGATGTTACAAAATTTTTACCGAGCATGAACACCTTGAAACTAAAATCATTGTATCTTGTTGCTTAATAAAACTTGTGAATACTCATCAGATAGGGTAAGTTATTTTGTTTTTGGCAATATAATTTTAATCCATTTTCTGATTTCAGGAAATTATACATAAAACTTTGCAGTTTTATTTTAAAGACAAGAAAATGAGAGGTAAGTGTATGAAGAGATTGGGACATATCAATGGAACAGCAGTTGTAATTTACATTATTTCTATCTTCTGCTGACCAGATGTTGCCGATTTTTGTCATTCTAAAAACGAAAATGTTCAATTTTTGATGATAGTCAATTGTTGTTAAAATGGGCAGGAAAGAATATTTCCATGTTTATGGTTATCACTGTATCCCATCTATGTTCCATAATCCCAAAACAAAATGAGGTCCAGGCACTGTTGGTAAGTGGCTACTGTAATCCCAACTGACAAGAAGCATCCATAGTGGCAGTTTAGAAAATGAGATGTTATATCTAATGATATAAAAAAATGTGCGAACACCAAATAAATACTTCAGAGGAGGCAGTGTGGCGTAGTGTGATAGGTGCCTTCTTTGTGTGTTCAAATCTCACTAGGCCACTCTGCTAGACTCTTGAGTCAGGTTTCTAGCTCCTCAGCTGGGTTTTAACTATATATCAATAAAGAATAAAAAAGTGGTTCCAGGAGATCAGTGCAATGGGCCAACAGGAACGCCTGTGCATGTCTGGAACAACGTGTACCAGGCTGCCTGCAATTATTATTTTTAAATAAATGATTTTGGAGTTCTATTCCATAGTGACCATCAGACACGTTTTGAAAAACTGTGTGTATCCATGGCAACGTTAGACACTGTTGGATAAGGAAAAAGAAACTGGCCAAGAGTTTTGCCCAGAACTGGTGATTTTTTTTCTTAAGTTTCCTTTTGAATTGTACAGTAATGCTCTTTCAGCATATCCTAGGTCAATCACTATAATTACTTACTTGGTTCATCAATGTCAATACCCTTTCAGTCCATCCATAATGTTCTTGGTAAGAACATATAAGCTATATCTACTATCTAAACACTGGTACATTGCTGTTGTGCTAGCACTCATTCTTAAAAGGTTTAGTGATTGGTTAGCAATTTCACTTCAAAGGAGTACTAAACATGGTGAAAAACATTTTGTAGATGGTAAATTATCATTAATGTATAATCCTTCTATTGTATGAAGTGAGAAATTATCAGTGACTGTGGAAACGTATCATTCATGTTTGCAGATGAAAACTGCTTGAAATTCAATCATTTCAAAACATTGCCATTAACTGATCAAGTCTAGCACAGATCACACCAGTTGCACTGAAGCGTGCATGATATGTCCCTAATGTTTTATAAATGTACTTACAGTTAGTTCTGAAGCACAGCTGCTGACAACTGAATACCTGCGACTGTTTGTTGCTGGTAAGTATGTCAAGCAGTACTTTCTTTATGCAATCCACATGTTGCAGAAATATTTTTCAACTCTTATACTAGGTTTGATTTGGATCAAAAGGCTAGATTTTTCAAGCGTGTTAGAAAAAAATCCTTTCATATATTTTGCGCTTGACTAAATCGCGCAGTTAGCGTGTGTATGTACAAGGGATGACAACCAAGGGNGCATATTAACCATGGCATTTTCGGTCACATCTGTAACACTAATTAAAAGTAAATTTTAGTACACTTATAATGTGCAGAATTAAAAACTTTTGATACCTGAAAAACTTCCATCAAGTGTGTAATGTGTACTTAAAATTTCTTACTACTGTGATGTTTCACTAATTTTATATTGGAATTTAAAGTGTCTGAATGTCACATCTGTAACAAAACCAATACTGTGGAATGCACCAGAGGTGGATTAAGGTTTTGTGAGGTTCTAAGCTACAAGAACTCTTTGTGTTTTATGTTTGTTTATGGTTCTGGTGGTGTGGTGGCCTGCACGTATTGGCGTGTAACAGACTCTTTCACCAATTCATTTTCATTTTCTGTCACCATAGTTTAACTGACATATTTTTTACAGAGGCCTGCTATGCATTAAATGTGAAAACAGCTTCTGATGATTTGAGCTGACTTGCTTTTTGAAAGTCGTCAACATTTTGGTTTAAATTAAACCTTTCTGTTCTTTGTAATTCTTTGTTACTTAGGTAAAGGTCAACCGTTGTATATTTTTTAAAAATTTACAGTTATTGTATGATGTAATAATTGTATTTTTCATACCCTTGGCAATTCTTTAATGCATTTTTAGGTGTCAAATGTACAAGGTATTTTAGATGACAGAATTATTGCAGCACATTGTCGTAATCCGATATACATATGCATAGTGCACTAATTTTGTGTTTTTTCAACAGCACTTAGCGGACTTTGTTTAACCGGTTCTGTATAAGACTGCCACCTGTGTACAAATCAGTTGTCACAAAGTCATTATCACAAACTGAACCGGTAACCAATTTGAAAAATATATTCATAGGACCAATGTTTGACCGAAGGAAGGAAGATTGTTCTTATGAATGCAGTTACACATTTTGGAAGCACAACTATCCCTAAACAATTAATATGTACACTGCCTACTAAATGCACTTTATGCAGGGCATTTTTGAATTTGAAATTTGATTTATTGGATTACTCATTTCAAATATGATTAGTAATATCACACCGTAACCAATTCAAGACACAAAATATCAAATATAAATACAATTTTTCATAGTGCTAAGTACAATTCATGTGCAGGTATCTGTTTTAAATCGGATGTAACTTTCAATGCAAATGCCAATTCTCGTATGTGGTAGTCTGGCAATGGCAGGCCTAATATTCTTGTTTAATATGTGGAAAATTTTTGCTCACAAAATACCATGTTGTGTGCAGGGCCATGTGACTGCAGAGCCAGACCCGTGTTGTGTGCTGGGCCATGTGGCTGCAGAGCCAGGCCCGTGTTGTGTGCTGGGCCATGTGGCTGCAGAGCAGGTCCTCTGTTGTGTGCTGGACCTTGCGGCGAAGCTTAGTTAGTTTAATGGAAGATACAGGACTGGTTACGAGCAAAAAATTTCCTTGAAAGCTTCACTCGTAAACAAGTCCCTTTGACTGCACTTAACATCAATATTGTGTATGTTTGGACACTTGCATTATAAATGTTGAAGGATTCTATCATGCATAACATTTTGCAAGACAGATTTACCGAAGACATGTAAGTCATATTTTGTGTTACATGTATCCTTTATTCTGAAGTGAGCACCACTCTCCCGTGTGTGCATGGTTGTTTTGTCATAACCTTTTTGCAAGTAAAACACAAAAGAACCTACTTGAACAAGCAGTGTCAATCAAAGCAGGTATTATCTTTGGAATGCTTTCATATTGCTGTGTTTCAGAGGCAGCCTGCAGAGCAGCAAAAGAAGCTAAGGTAGGATATACGGTAATACTGATCAAACACATCCTCATATATTGTGGTCACTTGGTGGTTACATGTGTGGTTTATTCAGAGGCCAGCTCGTATACACAAGATTTCAACTGTTATTAGAGCATTGACACCTGTTGTTTAGAGGCCATCAGTACCTGCAGTGTCACCCTGACGAAATCTGTCAGCAAAAAATTCATAAAAATCCACACTTGTCACAACTTGGTGACGAGTGACCCTCTCACCCCCGAGTTCACGGCAGAGTATCGAGTAGACAAAACTAATGTTTTGCTGTAGTTATTCTTACCTTGAGGACATTTATTATTCTTGGAGAGGAGTTTATGAGCCTAATGAGGGGAAGTTTGGGTATATAGGGTTGATATTTGGCTCTAAAATCAAGGCAGGAAGACCTGTACTGTTTTGGTATCAAATTGTGTTTGCTGAAAATTCAAGATATGTGGATATTTACTTTATAATATAATTTGATCCTGGTTTTATGCTAGGGCAATGACGAAAAGTTTTTTACTATATAATTTATAAACAGACGAGTGCAGATTCTTTGATGTGCCTACGATCAGTCAGGCGCTTAGTGATGGCGCAGGAGGTGTGAAGTGTTCACCATTTCATCTAACAATTAAATACTACTCATCATATGCAAATAAATAGCTGAACATTTCAACATTAGAGAATCAAATTTGTGCATCAAGAACCAATATTTGGTGCAGCCAAACAAACTAACAATTTTATGCTCAGGTGATATCAATACGTTGTCATAGACAACATGGTTGTCATTCAAGAATGGCTCCTAAACTGGTGTACAGGAAACTCAGCTCATGCAAATAGATCAGGGTAGCCTATGATTCATTTCCACTTGTCCCATATTAAAATTCTGTCTTGTGTTTCAGGATTCATCTTCATCTGTTGTTACAATTGAGCATTTTGAGAAAATCCTGCCTCAACTGGTGAGTGTAGCCTCAGAATTCTCTCTATTGACCAAAAGTGGAGGTCCCATTGCCCAAGGTCTAAGTGTTTTTTGCCAAAAATACTAGAATTCTGATGTGACTTTGGTCAACAGTCAAATTTGCAAAACATAATGTGAGCGATAACACACGTCTTACAGAAGCTTACAGCTCATTAACTTGACCCCTGTGAATATACCTGAGTATAAGTTATTTTGATAGGGCCCCTTATGATTATGTGGCTTCATGTTGGTTTGAGTTGAATATTATTAGAAAAAATCGTATTGTTGTAGTACATACAGGGGACTTCTGTCATTTTTGTGCTTATGGTAATTCAACTATGGACGTGGCCCTACTGCGTTTTTCAAAATTATTCATTGTTCCTTGTTACTTTCTTAAGTGTCGCCTTCTATTGACATTGTGGGCTTGAAAAATTGCTCACGACTCAGTTTCTAAGAGAAATAATTAATTTCAGTGCTCAAAATGTGCCATAATTTCTCCTTATTTTGATGAATATTTTACTGCAGATCTATGGATTGAAGGTTTTAAGATAAATACTCTTTAGTAATCTGTGCCTTGGACAAAGTGTTTTGTGTGTAATGATTTTTATATATCTCTACAGCTTCTGGACTTCTAACAGTTGTGAGAATCATCTTGGGAGGTATGCAGGGAGAACTTGGAAATGCACCACAAGAGAAAAAATAAACAATAAGCTAATTTGCGAGTTTCATTTATTTATTGTAAATGCCTACATTTCATCTGGTAATAAAATAAAGAACAAAAGTACGTTGAATCAGAATATCAGGAAACCATACATCATGAAAAAAACAGTTTACAAACACCTGCCTTGTTGATTTGTAACCTGTTGACATAATATAAACTTGTAGGGAGTTTTTACTGATAATTAAACAGCTGCAGTACATTACAGCAGTCAACACAGACCTGGAGAAAGAAGAGTAACAGAGAAAACATTTAAGTTACATAATGTATAATCCTGTAGTAAATACAAAACTGCTTTAAAAATATGTATAGTGCAACAAGAAACATATCAAATGCGATTGCAAAATCTTGACTAAACTAAATGCAAAGCAGACAAGGATAAATTGAGCACTGAGATATCAAGGAAAGGACACTTTTGGGGCCTTCATTCGACTTCCTAGTTTTGAGAAGATCAAGATTTACATTTTACTTAGCCTCACAAACAGTGAAGAAGGCTTGGAGGTTTTCTAGGAGAAATACTAACGAAATCTCAACTTATGACATGAAAAAAAGGCAATTAAAGTGTCTAGAAACTCCTGTTCCGTCTATGCAGAATGAATTTTTGATTTCTAAATATCAAGATGAGGATTTCCTGATTAACAAATAACAGACAGTTGTTCTTCCTTGAGACTTTGCTCGACACATAATGACCTGCCCTGATTAGCCATATTGAGACGCATAGTGACCTGCCATAATGAGCCATATTGAGACCTTGCTCGACACATAATGACCTGCCATGATGAGCCATATTGTAGAGCCTGGTCTTGGAACAATGACGATTGAGCCCTTCATTCAAACACCTGAAATATCTTAATTTGATTAAGAAGTGGCAATTTGATACCAAATTGATGACTGTTAATTTTTATGAGATGGAAAGTGGGTTCATAGCTGCTTTAAGTAATATGGTATTAACATTCCACTCATAATTAGGGATTTTCTACCAACAACATGATTACACTATACTTACATCAACTCCTGAAACTGTTGTTATAATTACAAGTCTATGGTGAAATATTGTCATCATATAGTTATAAAGAGAATATTGTAATGATAGCAGATACCTGATAGATACCAGATCAACTTGTCAAATGCACTGTTTACATGACATTTCTGTAACATTTCTAGTCGTTTCAAATACCTCCAGTAACAGTCGTATAATTTTCCAGCAAAGCAGACGTGAGCAACGAGGAGCGTTGAAATGCACCCACAAATGCACTGCAAGCTGTGTGCTTCTAGGGGTGTTTATTTATATCATAAAAATGGTCACTAGATGGTGCAAAATACACTGAATCCATCTACAAATGGCAACATGTCATTGCCTCTTTCATAGAAAGCTAGTTAACAAATTTCATAAAAAATCGTCGACAGAACTTCAGAGAAATAGAGGAAAACAGGAAAAAAATTGCCACTAGGGGCACAGCGTTCGTTGATCCATCTGGAAGTCGTCGTCTGTTGTCAACTTCATATAGATACACTTGCTAACATTAATAAAGATCCTGCAGAAGGTTTAGGAGATACAGCCATGGACATAAAAAGACAAAACTGCCAGTAGGAGGAGCCACAGTAGTCAATGTCGTCAGAAAATCATCTTTAACCATCCTCTTCACTCTGAAAACATGTATGCTAATTTTCAAAATCAGCCATACAGTGGTTTGGTTGACGGGGGGCGGACGCCAAAGACTTGAAAACAGTAAAAATGGCCAATAGGTGGCACAAAATACCTCAAATCCTGATAATGGAACGAAAGCGTCACCTCATTAATAGACGCCTATCAGCCAAATTTTATGAAAATCCATTGAGGACCTTTGAAGATGCTGAGGTAAACGCAAAATTAAATTGCCACTAGGGGGCACACTGGTAGTTCGATACGTGCGAAAGTCGTTGCCATCTGTTGTCAACTTTATATAAATATACTCGCTACATTTAATAAAGCTCCTGCAGAGCGTTTAGGAGATATAGCCATGGGTGCAAAATCAAATAAAATGCCACTAGGAGATGCCACAGTAGTCGAAGACGCCAGAAAATCATTGTCAACCATCCTTTTCACAATAAGAACAAATACGCCAATTTTCGCAATCATCCGAAGAGTGGTTCGGTTGATAGGAGGGTGAACGCAAAAACAGACTCGAAAACACTAGAAATGGTCACTAGGTGGTGTAAAATACCTCCAAAATGGGAGAATAGTATCAACTCAATTGATGCCTATGTGCCTAGCGGAAATCTATTGAGGACCTTTGAAGATATAGAAGTAAATGTAAAAACTAAAAGTGTAAGGGGGCACACCAGTTGTCGGATCCATCCGAAATATGTTGTCATTCATCGTCAATTTCATAGGAACATATCTGCCAAATCTCATAAAGATCCTGTGAGGAGTTTAGGAGATTGATGCAGACACCGAATGCCCGTACAGACAGAGGTATAATAAGTCAGATTTCACCTTATTTGGTAGAATCTCTTGGTTCAGTTAGATCTGACTTATGTGAGTTTTACATTTCAATAAACCGATTGGGAAGGCCTCTTTAAATGACTAAAAGCATCATAATTATAGAACAATAAGTGCAGAAATATGGAACAAATGAAAATTTAATAAATATATATGTACCGATATATATAAGCAAATCAATTTCACCAAATGCTGAAAATGTGACTCAGGAGCACGTTTACTGTAACACGAAAATAATTTTTATGATTTTAATACAAAAATGACTGCATTGTCTGTTTCCAAGTACAAAGTTGTAGGATATTGGCTGACCCATAAAGGCCATATGCATGTGTGTAGAGCATTGTGGGAAGTAGATATGTTTAATTTCACGCTCATGTGTCGTCTCACACTTAATCCTGCAATAGTGTAAAACCACACGTCAAGAACTTTTTTGTGCAAGACGTAAGACATCAATTAAATACTTCCTCCAGTATTGATGGACAGTTCTCCTCAAGTATCTCCTTCAGTTCAGACACTTGACATGGTATAGGTGACAGGTTGTGGTTATGTAGGAACTGCCAATGGTACAAGACAAGTTCACCACTTTGTACAGAGTTGTTCTCATGGATAAACCGTTCAATGATCTGAACATCCTCAAAAGTCAAACCTGAAATAAAAATATTCTTATTTTTTATCGAACTCAATTCAATATGAATTAAACAGTAGAATGTGCTCGTGTGAGAGGTTTCACAACAAAAACATGAAAACATGTAGAGCTATGGTATAAAACAGTAACACCAATTGTAGGCAATTCAAGAACTGCAAGTGAAGGGAATAAAAATATTTTTTGAACAAGATTTTTTAATATCTTATTAATATATAAAAAGATCACCACCATTGTAGACTAATCAAATGTTATTTGATGTGAATCCAACTGTAATGTAGGCTCCACAATTCTCACAACACGAAGTTTGACTAAATAATTATAATGGGTTAGTCACAAATTTTAAACAAAGTGCGAAAACTGATCTTTTTTCATTTTTAAAAAACTTCTGAGAATGGCCAGTTTCTCAAAAACATTGTCTGTTGATGGCTGTGGTAAAAAAACTTTAAAATCACATAGGCGGATTTAGGGGGGGCCCAGGGGGCCCGGGCCCCCTCCCCCCCCCCCCTTGGCTGCCGCAAAAAAAAAATAAAACAGTAAGAGCGTAGGGAAATGTTGAGTTAATCAATTAACCCCGGTAATTAAAATTATGGATGAAAAAAGATTTAAATGTGTGCAGTTTTAGTGTTGGGGGGGGGGTGAGAGGGAGGGGCTCAAATCCAATTTCAAGTGTCAAATTCGGAACACGGCGCATTCGTAACGGAACTATGGCTAAGTATAGGCTCTCCTGCGATATCCCAGGCGACCGGCAGTGGCGCTGCACATTACGACTCAGTTTCCGTCGTCTGCTCCACTGTGCAATGAAGAAAATTTACTTTATTTTTTAAAGAAAATGGAACCTGAGTGACGATGAAAAAACAGAAGCTGCTGGTAAGATGGGAATTTTAATCGAAGCCTTAGTGAATCACTCAGAAACTCGCAATACTCTCTTTGTCAAACCTTATGTTAAGACGATTTCCAAATCAATCCCGTCATTATTAGTTATTGCCAACACGAAAAATGGATTTGGTCTTTTGGGCATTTGAAGACTATTTTAAATACGACAAATTTGTTAAGAATCGATGACACAAAACGTGTAATAAGCATTACAAAAAGAAGTAGGTTTCGCGCGCAAACGCTGTGGACCATAAACAAGTAGGTCTCTTAGTAAGGTCTAAGTAGTTAAATCGTGGTGTTGTAGTGGTAACGCACGCGCGCTCTATGCGCAAGGTCGTGAGTTCGAGTCTTTGATACTTGCAGTTTTTCCTGTTTGACATGTTCTTTGTGTTTTTTTTGCCTTTTTTTCTTGGATAATACTTCAGGAATCAAGGGAAATACTTGATTTTTAGAGGTAAAAACAGAAAAATTTCAACCCCCCTCCCGACCTCCCCCCATTCGGTGCTATGCGCATCTACAATCGTGGTTCAGTTTGCGCAAATGTTTACAGCCGGACAAAATGTTGGCCCCCCCCCCTTGCGATATCCTAGATCCGCCACTGAATCATGATGAATTTATTTAATTTCTCTTACCTAGGAAAAAAAAGAAGAAATAAATTTCCCTTGTCTGCCATGTTGTGTCCTAAATTGGTGAGACTTTACTTGTATAAATTTAGTTTAATAAGATTTATACAAACTAAATTCATGTAGGAGAAAAAGACAAACCCAATTTTTAGAAGTAAAAGCAGGCATGATGTTTTTAAAGTGAAGAGGGTTAAGCAATTATCATTTAAGTCCTTCGTGTGGTGCAACTGATAAGCTAAAACAACTACTCACTACTCCAAAAACATAAGTTAACTTAGAGGGAAATTTTTAGAGTAATGAGAAAAAAGTAGGAAATATTAGGAATTTCAAAAAAGTAGGAAATGTAAGAACTAGCCAAAAAGTAGGAAAAGTAGGAACGCTTGAAAGCCAGTGAATAATTCATAAGTTGCCTTACCAATTTTCTCGCCCAATATTTGCCACACTGTCATGCCAAATGCCAGATGTGAGAGCTGAGCATGCAAACATGCCCTCTGGTGTGTAGTGAGTTTCAAGGTGTCTGGGGTCGGATAGTGCTTCTTGACCACTTGGTCTATAGTGTGCTACAAAAACAACGGATACTGGTCACATTTTTTGGAGAAAAAAGACTTGGGAAAATGCCGGCTATAGGAGTCAGTGTTGTGTAGTGACCTTGAAATGTCTCCCATGTTTACTTTTTAATCATCTATGATTGAGGGAATTTGTCTCGGTACTTTGATTTTCTTCAAAAAAAATGAAATATTGGCAGCCAAACACATAGACATTGGATGTTGTATTAAAAAGAGACTTTGATGTCAAATATCTCTGTTGTCTGGTTGTTTCAAATATGAATCTGGCTGCAGTTTAGGTTTTTCGAAATTCATGCCCAAAGCAAATTAAACTTGATGACATTTCTGTTGCTTTTTAGCCTTTGTGATGTGTCCTATGCATCAGAGTACAAATGAAGTGTTCTGTTATGCGCGCAAATGGTGAAGAAGAGAAACACATCCAACATCAACAGCAAGCAGTGACATTTACATCCACATTTGAAATTACACGTACCCCAATCCTCCATTTAGCACCTTTAGGGAGTAGACAGTCGCTGTAATGTAAAGCACAAAATTTATCAGCATACATCATCTATTACAATCATCGTCTAATTCAGAGTTCATATTAGAACATATTTTTCCGATAATGGCACTATTTTCTACACGCATCTAAGCTCACAGTATATGTGCACCCATCAGATATACAAAATTGTTGAAGCTCTGCCTGGTGTTAGCCAGTTATTAACATTTACGGAACATTCTTAATCCCCAGTGGCCAGTTGAATAAGAACGTCCCAAGTAAGAACTCCAGTAACTATTTGTGCACTATGCTGCCTCAATCGTGCTGCTTTTNCCCCCCCCCCCCCCGATTTACTTGTGTAATTTTCAAATGATTTATCTGAAAACTGACCCACTATTGCAATCAAAATAAATTGAGACTGGCACTCCTAAAATTAAGGGCATTCGATGAATGGGTCTGTTTAATTAAAATATGCAATATAAGTTTACTCTAATAATATATCAAATGTAAAAGTTGAGCTATTAGTGAAGACAAGGGAGTATGAATTAAGCTTACAGATGCACCGGAAATTTAGGGAACATAGCCGAGTCCCTATCCAAGACTACACCATGCAAGAAGCCACGAAGAATAGCATTTGAACTAGAAAAATAGGCTAAAGGTTAAGGTGCAGAGCCAAATAATCTTACATGTTTTCTGAAACTAAAAACCTTGTTGAATATGACTTTTCATTTAATACCAATATGTCATTCAATTTCGGGAGAGAAGTTGATAGAAAAATCGCCCATTTTAGTCCCATTACCCATATAAAAAACAATAATGTGCTTTGAAGTTGGCGCAAGTCTAAACAAAATTTTTAAGCTCAACCTCCTTGTTCCCAAAAAGTAGGCCAGGTACTCTGTATCCAAAGCTATCAAAACGTTTCTCACACTATTGTTAAGGTTGAACCTATGAACCCCTTTAAATCACTTTTGAAACAAACAGGCAATGGCAATGGCAATGGTATTCATGATAAAATGATTAGCCAAACTCAAGCCTCGTCACCTCGAGGAGGGCATTCCTATAGAAGTATACGAAAAGTTATGCCCAGAGGGTGCTTTTTCACAGCAAAATCTACCACCTAAAAGGTGCCTTTTCTAAATTTCTGGAACCAAAATGTGCAAAAATGTGAATTTTTACACAAAATTACTGTCTAAATTTGAATCTTTTTTGTCCGAGCCCACTCAATAAATGGGTAGGTATCCAAATATTCAGGACAATACCCCTCGTCCAAAAATAATCAAGTACCCCCGCCACCGTCAGACACCACTTGTTCGTGATTTTCATCATTTACTTTGTGATATGATGTTGGTTTCGGTACATTTCTCACGTGCGCATTTTAATGTAAAATGTAACAATGACAGAAAATATAACTGTTGTTACATTTTAGGAAATTGTTACACTTGAGAGGTACCAGAGCAGTGCATAAAGTTCAGTACCTCAACATTTCACTTAAATCTGATTAGCCACTAAACTAAACTATGATGTGCCAAAGTTAACCAAATGTGGACATTACACTGATTATACAATTGCAGGCAACTGAGGGTGATAATAATCTCAATCCAACATTTGCAGCACAAAACCAAATTTGCATAAACTTTCCAGTGCGCTTAGTGTTATTCCTAAAATGATAACCAAATTTAAACTGGACTTTTTGTCACCGTACAAAACAGGCTATGCAGACCTAGTCTACATCAACTGTGTATACTGATCAACAAAACTCACCATAATATTCTCTTACAAGCATCACAAGGCTTTCGAGGTGCTGGGATTGGCTTTGTATTTTGTTTGTTTGTTGGTTCAGGTGGTAGAGGCTTGTTTTCGCGAGATCGTGAACTACTGGATGCCAGGTTGTCGCGACCTGTATGTTTAAGTTCTCCATTTCCAGTAGGTGATTGGCTGTGTGATGGTGCACTATCCTGTTGGGGGCTTAAAGTGTGAGACACCCCCATAGGCTGAGGCTGGTGATCAGATAAACTAGGGTCGCGACTGTTGACAGCACCTGTAGAAGCAGAAGTGGATTCATAGCTCAGATTCTGGCGACTCTCCACACTAGATGTGATGCCTGGGCAAGTTGGAGGGGCGACACAGGCTATGGTGGAGTTTTCCCTGCCAATGTTTGAATCCAGCACTCTGGTAGAATCTTTGTTTTCAGATCCATTCATCTGTGGTGATGGGGCAGGGACATGCGTTGGAGGTAAATTGCAAGGTTCAGGAGGCCTCACCACCACTGGTCTGGAATTCTTTGACCAATTCACAACATAGTCGTTGCTGACAGATTTTTTCTCATGAATAGAGTTGACACATTTATCAATTTGAGCCTGCTTCTGACATTCCTCATCCGCACTAAAATCTCTGACAGCTTTTGTTATTGCAGCAGCAACACTGCAAGCATCCGATACAGTTAACGTGAAGGTTTCTGCAACATAAATATCCGGTACACAGTAATTAGTTACACACAACAGTGGTAAAAGGTAAGCGATATGTGCAACAATTCCATTATCAAGCAGGCTATGCTGAATTAGCCACAAATTGCTACTTTACGTTGCTCGACAAAGGTGGCCATATTAAAACGAGCCCTTAACAGCAACAACAAAATCATTTTCAAAAATCTATTTGCAAAGTGTTGAAATGCACCCACAACAGCACTCTGTACTTCTTGGTATTATGGATTATATGAAATAAAAAAGCCACTAGGCATTAGTCAAAAACTTCTGAAACAAGACAAGTGTTAATATCCTCTCCTCACAAAGAGGCATTCACTGCCCCAATGATGCCCTTCACCCATGTGCCAATTTCCACCAGTAGTTTTTGAGACAAGAGATATGGAGCAGACACACAGACACCTACACAGTATGACAATATATAAGCAGACACACCTGAAGTAGTTAGTCAGAAGCACACAGATCGCGACCTGAAGCGTCAACAACACAAACAAGCGCACCATTATAACAAATCCGCAAAAGAGTTGTCTGTTTTGGAAGAGGGAGATTCTGTGCGTTTGCAACCCTTTACACTTGGTCAGAAAGAATGGACCAAAGGTACTGTTTTGAAACAGCTTGACGAGCGATCGTACTCTATTGAAACCCCGACAAGTGTTGTTCGCCGAAATCGCCAACACATAAAGCCGGCAAAAGAAGTCAGACAGGCCGAGCCTGCAGACTACAAACCGGAACACATGGGTGATGAAAAATCTGTCAAAGAAAGCTCCGACCCACACACCATCAAAAGTGAAGTAAGAACTAACCAGCCTGTGGCAACCAGATCTGGGACACTCTGTGATTAAACCCCCTGTGAGATACACACAGTGAGGAAATTGGTCAGAATAATACCGCCAATCACTGTTTGTTCTTGTCACTCTGATAGTCCACCCAGAGTTGACTGGATGACCCATAGAAGTTATTTACTACAGAACTGTTTACTACATGATCCACTAGCAGCTTGTGTTTGTTTTGATTCCAGAACACTGACACTATCACTTAACTGAACTAAGCAGATTGTTTACACTAATTTGTTACTATGCTGGAATTTGTGTCTTATGATAAACTGAAGACATTTGTTTTCTATTAACTTAACTGGACACCACTGGATGACATGCACTGTGGCTGAAGACAGACTGGAGAACATTAGATATAAACACTGGACCATGAGTAAGAACTTTCAGAGAAGGGAGGATGCTATGTTCGTGGTTTTCATTAAACTTGCAGAGTCCAAAACATAACCTTATATGGCACTGGTAGCTAGAATCATAGATTGTGTAAGTTGTGCAAAACAATTCTCTGAAATCTGATTATGACTCATGAGCACATGATCTTTAGTTCTGACAAACAAGTTTTCAGTTGAGAGTTAGACAGCATAGTGAATAGATGTATCTTGTAGATCTCTAGAATAAACCCACGTAAAACCGTAACACAGAGTTGTGTTTGAAAGAGGTTTTCATACAGCATGCACCCACCCACCCACTTAACCACAAGCGCGCGCGCGCGCACGCACACACGCACGCACACACACACACACACACACTAAGCTGTGTTACTTTGAATGAACCCAAATACAGGTTGAAAAAATAAAGATGGCATGAAGGCCACATTGAGTACTTCCAACGTCCAAGGACTCTTGTAATAGTAATATATTTCCATACCATGGACATTGTTTTTGACTTCCACCATGAGTTCCAAACTGGATTTCTGGCCTGTATATTTCCGAAGAAGATGTAAGCTCCAACAGACAACACTGCTGAGTGGACGAAGTCGTACAACAGCCAACATTCGACTGGTCAGGCATAACATATAGTTACCCTTGGTACAGCTTTCTATTTTTAACTTGGCACATGCAAATTTATCCAGTTCCAATGGCCAATCCATTTCTGAAGAGACATAAAGGTTATAGTTAGCATACTGCGACAACAACATTAAAAGAAACTTTAATTTTGTTTGACAGAGTTTTTAACATACGACTCTGAACACACATGAACCAATCAGCTCCATCAACTTATGATGCACATTCTTGCTTAGTGCAAAATCTGGCGCAGTTTTATTTCCAAACCAAAATACTGTGTGCACTGCATGATTTTCCAGATTGTTATCCTAAGGTTACGTAGGAACTCATTGGCGAGGTTGTGTATTCAGCTAAAAATATAAACAACTATAGATTTTAAGTCAGTAAATGTATATATATTTTGAAATTCTATAAAATTCTATTTTTTACCTTTTATCAATGTACTGTTAATTGTGTAACATGACAATGTTTTTTAGTAAAATTTAACAAAAAAAGAAAGGTAAAGCAATCCCAAAACAACAGTATTACAAATATTACCAATTTTCATTTGATATAAATCTTCAAAATGAGAACTCAAAAATGCAATTAAAGATTTCAAAAATATTGTGTCTTTGGTTTAATGCAACTTCAGAATGTATTCATGAAAATCAAAAAAGCCATAACCATATTTAGATAGTCCCTCATGCAAAAGTGGGGTATTCAAAGCAATTCCTTATGGCATTTTGGAGAACAGTGCAAAAATCATAGTATTTAATTTTATATGAAACCATCATTTTTTGAGATATTATGATCTGAAAATAGCCAAATTGAGACATTTTTCTAGGATCCTAAATACCCTCATTGGGACATTTCTTTAGGGTCCCAAATGCCCTAAACAATCCTTGATACAGAACTTTTCTTCGTCAAAATGGACAGAAAATGTAAATTCTTGACAGATCTGGGAATGTCAGTCTGATTGACTTGAAACAGGTAGTCAAGCAAAGAATGATTCACTGCCGTGCACCTAGCAACATCCATCAAGCATGATAAATTTCATGATGTGACAACGGGGCTATTCAACAATCTTTACTAGCACTAGCTGAGGTAGATTAAACAGCCTCAAGTTTGTGAGCCTTTTAATACATGGTAAAATGGCTTGCAGCCGTGCCAACTGAATCTGAGATTGCATGAAAAGGGTGCTTCTATGAGAGAAAGTAAGCATGACCTTATAGAAAGGTAAGGTTTGTGATTATTTTAACGGTAACTCCAAGTTTACAATACTGATGCCAGTTAACTTTGGTACTGGCCGATGTCCACTTCGCAGCAGTCGCCAGTCGGGTTAATCGATTGTTTGTTGTGATGTATGTTATGATACTTGACCTAGCACGTGAGATCTTTTCGTACATCAAAGCAGTATTATTAATGTTTGGAATGATGTCTAGCAGCTTTATCAGTGACAGTTACATTGATGTAACTTAGTCACTGATAAACCTGTTTGAAGTTGCCTCAAATAACTTTCATTTTGTAGACAAGTGATGCTTTTAAAGAATTGTTATGGCTAGGAATGAAAAATAAAGACACAGTTTTATACAATTCTTATTACCGGTATATACACACTTGCTTTCTGGACATAGTAATGACTTAATTTTGTATGAAATAGTATAGCAGTCACCATATTATATTTTTGAAAAACAGGGGCAACATTTTTGACCCAACCTGGGGTACAATGAGGAGAGGTTTTTCGGGTCGGCTTATCACGACCGAAACGCGTTATGTCTTCCCACAGCAATGCCCACACACCAGCAGTGCTGTATGGCACAATATACAAGCCAGTAGCCCTGGAGAAATGAGAATCGCAGTACTAAGTTGCCATAAGGAAATGTGCCAGTGGATTGTTTATGTGTGAAGAGGAACTATGTCGATTGCTACACCAGCCAGCCTCGTTGGTGAGGATGCCCTTTCATAGGCAGTGAGTCATGTGTGGAGAATAGCTTATTTCCTTTCCTGGAAGAAACATGAGGGACTGAAGCTAAAGAAGACCAAGTAATTCTGCACTAGTTCAGGGTCAGATTTTGGGTACAAAGTGAGACAAGTGATATGCTGTTGTGTTTACCTTCAACGATGTAATTGTGGATGTTACTGAGGCTGAATGAGGTATGTGAAGGAAAACCATGAGCCTAAACTGGATGTTTTTACAAGCGCTTCTATATAGGCCACTGAAATTAGATCCCAGTGAAATGAATAGCATCTGGTATAAATACCTGTCCTTTGTCACTGAGTGACAATAACTTTTTGTTTTAGAAACAAGAGCAACGTGGAGCATTGAAATGCGCCTGCGAATGCATCGCAAATGGTGTGCTTTAGTTTAGGGGATTTTGTTTGTATCATCGAAATGGCCACTAGATGGTGCAAAATACATCGAATCCATCTGAAAACCAGAAAATATAGTTGTTTCTTTAAAAGAAATCCATTTACCAAATTTCATTAAAATTCGTCGAGGAATTTTAGAGAAATAGAGGAATACGAAAAAAATGAAATTGTCACTAGGGGGACACAGTGTTCGTCAGTTCCGTCTAAAAGTTGTCGTCTTCTCTTGTTGACTTCATATAAATACACGTGCTTAATTTAATAAAGATCCTGCAGAGGGCTTAGGAGATACAGGTATGGGTGCAAAAAAAAAAACGCCACTAGGAGGCACCACAGTACTCGAAGTCAATGGAAAATCATCGTAAACCATCCCCTTCATAGAAAGAACATGCATGTCAACTATCACAATCATCCTTAGATTGGTTTGGTTGACAGAGGGACGGACGCCAAAAAACAGACTCGAAAACAGTAAAAATGGCGCAAAATGCCTCGAATCCATCCAAAAACAAGAGGATAGCGTCAACTCATTAATAGATGCGTATGTACTAAATTTCACAAAAATCAGTCGAGGACCTTTGAAGATACAGAGGCAAACGTAAAAAAATACAATTGCCACTAGGGGGTACAGTGGTATTCGGGTCGGTCAGAAACTCGTCGCCCTCTGTCGTCAACCCCATAGGAACACACTTGATCCTGCAAGGGGTTTAGGAGATACAGCCGCGGACGCAGGACGCCTGAACACCCAGACAGAGATGACAGCAATATGAGACCAATATATAAATATGTGGGCGCATAAAAAGGCTTTATACTATACTAATGGTAAAAACTTTTCAATTAGGTACACGTTATGGGGAAATGACATTCAGTGACTGCATTGATTGTCTTATTGTCAGTAAAAAGCCCAAAGGGGAGAAATGACGCAACGACGTTGGTGGTTCATCTGCAGAGTTAACGTCGCTATGCTGCGGTGCATCGTTCCCGCTTGAATGAAGTATGAACCTGAGACCAAAGCAGGTATATTGTTTCTTCGACTTCCTCGAGAGCCCGGAATGCTTAGGAAGTAGCTCGCGGTAGTGAAGAATGAAAAGTACGCTGTTAATAGCAAGTATGAGGCCGTGAAACATGTCTATGTCTGTGGCCGTCATCTTGTCGACTTTTGCCCTGTAGGTTCTGTGGAATGGGAACCTGCCCTTAGCGGCCCGTGACAAGTAAGTAGATTTTCAATTTCGTGGCTAATTCACCAAAATAATTACGTGCACGTTATTTGTGTGGCTCTCTATTTTAGTCTTTTCGTGACTGGAGGTTTAGTTTCTAACTTAAGCTCGTTTAGGTTCGCGATGTCCAATCGCGGCGGCCCTGACGGCCTGATCGGGTTCCGAGCCAATGGCTGGGATAGCGATCGTTTTGTGTTTAGAACTGAAAAAAAATCGCAAGTCTAAAATTACCACACACAGTTATGTTCTCCTGTCTGTATTTCATGGAAGAATGATTTTGATTTTTTTCACCAAACAGACCCAAATTCCCGTGATCGACCAAGGTAAATTGGCCTACCAAACTCTGTTGGCTACGGTACGTTCAAACACTTATAAATCCATAACAGTGAAATAAAACACCCATTTGTTCAAGAACTCAACGTATCTGTAAGGGTTTTAATTGGAATTTTGATGATTTGTTGGTGTAAAACGATAGATTCAAGTGATAAGCTGACACCAGTAAGCGCGTTGTGAACGACTGAACAGACTGCGTTCAAACCCATTACGTCATTGGTTACGTTCAACACCTCCGTCTGCCGTCAGGTAAAACAACTACACTTGCTGTTATCGAGTGGAACTACTCGATCTAAACTGATACACATTAGGTTGTTTTTTGGGTGACATTCTCCTTTAAGTTTTTTGTTAACTTGTGAAAAACAAAAGTTAAACATGCAAGCAAAGCATGTTTTCTATTGTAGCAAGCTGGATAAGAATCTGTTATGCACAGGACTCGAGAATAAACAACAATCAGTGTGTTTAAAAATGGCAAACTGAACAACCACCTTACATACAAAGGAACAACATTGTTAAAAAGAATTGTAATTTTCCCACTGAAACAGGGTCCATAATCAGGCATATCAAGGGCTGATTTTCTGAATTGAGAGGTTCAGTTTTCTCAGGTTATTGCTGAAGGATTGCTTTTCACTTTGTCGAAATGTAGAATATACGGTAAGGCAGCTGGTTTCAGTCGTTTTCTCTCACCTGTAACAGAATAGTCAGAAAAGCAAATTATAAACTAAAACAATAGACAAAACAACTTTTGTAAAGCAGAACAAACTTGACATTTCATCTTGTTCGTGTTAATATGAAGAAACCAATAATCTTTGTACCCGAGCCTTGTTTAAGATCTGAAATAAATTATGTGAAACAGGCTAAAAGTGACTTAAGAATGACACTTAAAATGTGTTTCTGATCTCAACAAATAAAATTCATTCTTGGTGTTAATTTTTATTCCAATGTAATGTTACGAATTTACTGAATAACTCATTCATGTTAATTCAGTAATGATAATCTGGTAGTCCTGGGGGTGGGGTCCGTTATAAAATAAGGAAACACAATCGTCTAGAGAATTTTATTGGACATAGCATAGTTTTCAAGAGTAAAGGCTGTGAAAAAGTCATCCTTGACTTCTGAGCCGCATGTCCCATACACCTCTTATATTGGGAGCACTCCCACCCAGGACAATATGTGAATAATGTGCTGCTAACCTATCATCGGGGTCCCAGGTGACTTTCTGAAAAGAAACACTTAGTTCCACTGAATAAACCCATTATTCAGTGGGGTAACTGGTGGGGATAACATCACTGAACAATGTCGATTGAAACTAATTGCTAAAAACTTACCAAGTAACGCGATTATGTAGTCTCTCAATGGAGATGCATAGAGCACACATGGGGCGTGAGGCTTCGGCATTCACACACTTTTTGTCACTTGGTTGACCCTTTTGACCGCAAATCTCCACGCCTGTAGTAACCTTAGGTGTTTTGGAAATTTGTGACCACCTGTCGAAGATTTGTACCCAGGAAAATAGCAATAATAAGGCTTAGCGCAACGACGCATTTTGATAACAATTCCATCCTTTTACCAGCTGTTTACATGCAGACAGCAACGTTTGCGCAATTCAGTCACCACTAGTACAACAGCAACACCGCGAGAAGAATTCGTGGAATAGCCCCATTACGCAATCCCTCTCATCTCAGTCGCGAGGTAAAGTTATACTGATTGTGCAATGTTTGCACTGTACACAAGACAAGCTTTGTTATCTTTCTTAGTGCTTTAGAGCCGTCAGTGAGTGAAATGAGACATCCCACTTCCTTGAATCAGCATTGCAGCCCACGGCACAGCAGTAATATTTTCCCAGCAAGACTTAAATATGATATAAANTTGGAAATTTGTGACCACCTGTCGAAGATTTGTACCCAGGAAAATAGCAATAATAAGGCTTAGCGCAACGACGCATTTTGATAACAATTCCATCCTTTTACCAGCTGTTTACATGCAGACAGCAACGTTTGCGCAATTCAGTCACCACTAGTACAACAGCAACACCGCGAGGAGAATTCGTGGAATAGCCCCATTACGCAATCCCTCTCATCTCAGTGGCGAGGTAAAGTTATACTGATTGTGCAATGTTTGCACTGTACACAAGACAAGCTTTGTTATCTTTCTTAGTGCTTTAGAGCCGTCAGTGAGTGAAATGAGACGTCCCACTTCCTTGAATCAGCATTGCAGCCCACGGCACAGCAGTAATATTTTACCAGCAAGACTTAAATATGATATAAAATATAAATAATGTAGAAAATAAATCAGAAACTAAATAAGGCGATCCAGATCCTCTCAAGGATACTATTGTTTCATGAAATGTAGAATAATATATAGGTAAATAAAAAACAAGGATGGATCAACTGAAATTTTATTTTCAGATGTAATAACATCCTTCGTCAACAGAAACAGAAATAAAGTAAAATCAAACACCACATGAAAATTGACATTTAAGATGTGGCGTAATGAATGTGATACATTGTTGCCGAATAATTTAAGAAGTTTTTATGTTTAATCCATGAGGCTCTAGTGTATTGAGCTTTTCTGTCCAAAATTGTTCCCATTTGAGTATGTGAGTGGTACTGGGGTATTGGAGTTTTTCTGTTCATGTATAGTCCAGATTAATTGCGATTAAGTCCAAATCTACGCTACATTGTACCCCACAACACGAGAAAAATCTCTGTATGAACACACGTTGTTGTCACATGACGTTTGTTTTGAAATTCGTCTGCGTATGCCGAGAGTGAGTGAGCGAGCGCGTGCGGGTCATTGACGACAGACTTTTTTGTTACAAAAGGTGGAGGATTATGCAAGAAAATGGCGTTTATTAGATTGTTTTTCACTTAAACGACTGCAACATGCAAGGTGACTGCCGGTTAACTCACAGATTTTGTGTGCACAGGCCGACAGTCATTAGCTCTACCGTGGAGTAAAACATTAATAGTCCTAGGCTCGATATACATGTTGGGGACGAGGTGACGAGGTGAACTACCCGGGCTGTGTAAAATTTCTGGGTCTAACGGAGACACTGACGCAGTGGTCAGCCAGCTCGCTGTATCAAGACTATCATCAAAATCCAAATTTGTTTTATCGTGTCCCTGTCAATAATAACGGCATGCTAAAGTTTCTTAATGTTCGTACTTCAGGAAGATATCGATCTCGTGTTTTGTATACATACACGCACACTACAGATAACATCTAGGAAATTTCTGATTTGACAAATGAGCACAATGAAATTACAGCTTGTAGGAGTTATAATAAACATAATATTTTGAATATTGCAATGCATGTGTTCCAAAATCTAAATGACTTGGGTCCTCGATTTTTGTATTCGTGCGCGCCGAATGAAAGTAATCATGAGTGTTGCTGTTTTGTTAAATCTCTTATTCTGGACCGATTTGAAAAATGCAAAGTTGTACCAACATTTTTTTCTCCCCTCTTTTCAAATATTAAACTTAAAACTATGTAAAACGCTCTCCATAAAAAGTATGGTCATCTAGGTTAGATTGTAATCAGCTGATCGTATCCGCATGAGCGAAGCCAATTATCCTCGCTCGTGACTCGATGAATAGAGCAGCTAGGCGGGATCCCTTTGATCGTGAGCTAAGCGTGACACAGCCAAGGAGGATAAATACGGTCCAGTTCAATCGGCCAAACCCCACAGTTTTCCCTGATCAGTGGAGTTTGACAAGATCTCGTTTAGTGGGAGTTTTATAGCATGTCTCACTGCTACACATGAGTGTCCTTTCTAAGCAGTCAGACTACTAAAATATTATTGAAAGCACCAGTAGTTTGGGGGTATCTTATACTTTCAGCAAAGCGCCGGCACCCAGTCACATTACTAGCATTTTTTGTCAGCTGAGCAAAAGTGCTAGCGAAAACAGTAGCATTTTAGGCAGCATGGGGACTGGGTAATAGATAATGCCTATGAAGCGTTTCACTTACTGTACTCTAAATTACTTCTTATTTTTGCATTCCAATTCAACAGAATGTCCCGATCTACACAGTCTTCGGTTTTTGATGGTTCCACATTTTCTGCCAACTCAAAGGAGATTACTCGTTCATTCCTGTCTTCATCACAAACTAAAACGGATAGACATGACCTAGTTTTGACAGAATTTCCAAGTAGTGACTGTTTGGAGACGTTTTCTTGGACCAGTACTGTTGTAACAAAGTCTTCTATCTTGAAAGTGAATTCTTTCTGCAACTTGCTCTCTCGTTCTTTTTCATCTTTGTATATGTAGAAATTTGCAACAACTGCAAGGTAAGAAGAGCATAATATAACATCACCCACAAGTTAAGGAAGCCAGTCAGCCCATGAGTGTGTACATGCGAAAAATGCCTTACCTACAGTTCTAAAATTCTACAGTAACATCTTCAATTTATCAATAAAATCCGACAGTCATGAAAAAATCATTGTGCGCAGAATTTCTAGACCACGAGCCTTGCCACTACGTCAGTATTTTGCTGTGACTATACACTTCAAGCTTGGCCGTGCTTCAAAAAGAACACAAAAGTTTTCCTGATCTTGCAAGGAAAGTGTTTCACTATGGTCTGCCCTTTCAGAACAGACGCAGCGTACTTGTCAACGGGATTGTATTGTATCTTTCCCGTACAGCTCTCCCTCAACAGGAATTCAAATTTCTTTGTTTTGTACATGAGAAAACCACGAATCAAAGACTTTTAAAAAAACTTGATTGGTGTTAAAAGCAAGTGGCTAGGAACGGCGCCTTACATACATGTACCTGTCATCGAAGACATTAGTCTTCAGGAAATATATATGCATGAAACAGGTAGCATAGCATCGGCAAGCAATGACTAATTTCCGAAAGTTTCTCATAGCGTAAAAAATTTGTTACTTTTAACAATAATTATTTAATTAATCATAACTGGTGTTTTTAAAGTCAAGATGACCCACTGGTATTGAACACTTCCACACCTTTAAACCCTGATCTCCCGGTAAAGAACTGTTAAACTGTCATGCACCTAGTCACCCAGCAACTCAATGACATTTAATATCGGCCATACCAAGACAATTCTCGAGCAACAAGGGAGCACAGTCGTATCACACACCCATCCAAAAATGAATAACAGCCCTACTCTTGTCAAGAACATAAATTATCCTCTAAACTTCATGATATCTCATCACCAAACTTGGAAGAAACTGAGGCAGGCAAATAATGCCACTGGGCATAGTATTATTTGGACCCATCCTAAAATCGACATCAGCCATGATCTCTTATATTGGAAGATAGCTCTCCAATTTTACTGTCCTTTCAATAATTTGAGGCAGATGCCAAACAGTATAAATAAGGCATGGTGGACACCAATTCCAATAGGAACAGATAAAGGCAATATGACAAAATTGTGTGCTTAATACAATCACTGCGCAATGAGTGAACTTACTTGTTCTCCGTGTTCTGGCCCTCTGTAATGTGTGGAACACAACAAACTGAAAAAATATAAGAGCTTGACTTTGGTTGCTGGCAATCAATTACAAAACCTTGTTTTCACAATCATTTGATAACCTCAATAGAACATCCTTTTGTACCAACCTAAATGACAAAACAGAATTAAGCAATAAACATTTCTACACGGGTTTTCTCACAATGGACGATTACATTTTTTCTATCATGAAAAAGACATTCTACAGACCATTAAAATGTCTAAATGTCACATCGTTTACAACAAAATGAATTAGGAAGAATGCATTAAATATAACATAGGTACAAGAGCTAGCTGCTGGAATATTTTGATAATTTTGGTACAACGACAGTGCCCATAAATGGACTTTCAGTACAAGGATAACAACAATTTTAGTAACAAATTGTGACTTTTAGAGGAAAGCAACTTTTTTTATGTATTCTAGTCTTATTAAACAAGTATTCGTATTTACGTATTTATGTAGGACCTTATTGACAAGAATGTATTTACAGTACAAACAACCAAATGTCAACAAAACTACAAACTAAAAGTTACATATTTGTTAAAGTAGAAAGTCTGTAAATTTGATTTTAAACTTTTTACTAATCTATAATTAATGAAGCCACGTGACCATGTTTTTAGTAAAATTAAGCAAAAAATAATACATTCAGTTAGAAAAACAACAGCGTCAATAACATCATCAAATTGTATTTGATCTAACTGTTCAAGATGACATCTCACTAAAAATGCAGTTACAGTTTCTAAAATGTCTTTTTGTTCTCATTTTATGCAACTTTGTGAGTTTCTTCATGTCGACATTTTGTTCCGTTTCAAATTGAGTTATTCTCACCCTAACCAATGTTAAATATAACTGAAATACAGTTTGTTGCAAGACTGTTTCAATAGATACAATTTGTAATGCCTTTGGAGTGCAAATGTTTTGAGAAACCAACAATAAATAAATCATACTGCATTACCTGTTTCAGATGCAATAAAACTAATTGACCGGCCTGAGGCCATGTGAGTGCATGCCAATTCAGTGTTTGCTGACAGAAAGCTGTTGTGAGACAATAACTCGACTTAATATGCTATGGTCAGACATTAAGGGAATCTTTATTCAGATATATATATATATATACATTATTTGATTCATTGCTATTGTACACCTTTTGACCTGCACGGTTCAATGGAAGGGGAACCTGGCTTCGCGGCCCAGACGGGTATGTAGATTTGCAATTTTGAGGCGTTTTTACGAAAATATTCACGTGCACATTATTTTTTTGGTTCACCAGTCTAGTATTTTTTAATTTTCAACCTTGGTAGCCAACTAACCCAGCTCATTTATGTTCGTGATGTCCTGGCCGGGCCATCGGTTCTGCGCCATTTGTAAAATTAGAACTGAAAAAATTGCTAGTATAAAATTACAACACATGGCTATGCTCTCCTGTCTGTATTTCACAAAAGAATCATTCATTTATGTTCGTGATGTCCTGGCTGGACCATCAGTTCTGAGCCATTTGTGAAATTAGAACTGAAAAAATTGTCAGCATAAAAGTACAACACACGGCTATGCTCTCCAGTCTGTATTTCACAGAAGAATCATTCTAATTTATCACCGAACAGATTCAAACTTCCTGAGACCGACCTTGGTAAGTTGGCCTACCAAACTTTGTAAGCCGCCGTAGTATGGTACATTCAAAATTTCTATAAATCCATGGCAGCGAAATAAACAACTCGTTTGTATAAACACTCGATATATCTGTAAGGGTTTTGCTTCGAATTTTGATGATTTATTGGTGTAAAGCGATGAAGTCAAGCAATAAGCTGACACCAGCAAGCTCTTGTGAACAGCTGAGCAGAGTGTGTTAGAACCTATGACGTCATTGGTTAATTTCAACACTTCCGTCTGCTGTCTGGTGTCAGGTAAAAGAACTGAACTTGCTGTAATCAAGTGGAACTACTGGATCTAAATTGATACAAAAGATCAGGGAATGTAAAAATATGTAAAACTCTATTTATGTAGCATTATGAATATTATGTTGATTACACCTTTTTTAAGTCCTAGAGAAAGGTAAATTCCTAGCACAATAACCCCTCGGTCAATTTTAAATAAACAAAAACTTCACCAATTACCTCAAAAACGCTGTTAGGAATTTTTTGTTTCGTTTCTAGTATAAATCAACTCATAAAACATCAGATATTTTCGTAAAAAATAGCAGTGGTATTTGTCTTTGTTACATTACTCAAAAACTAGGCCTTTACAACAAAAATCCTAACAGCATTTTTGAGATTGATGAATAAATACTAAGTTTGGGAAGTTTTAGCGAAATTCTTAGCAGCGTGGGATTTCAACATTCAGGTGTAATGTCATCTCAGTGGGGCTATTCGGAGAATTCTCCTCACGGTGTCGCTGCTGTACTAGTGGTGATTGAATTGCGCAAGCGTCGCTGTCTGCATGTGAACAGCTGGTAAAAAGACAGAATTGTTATCAAAATATGAAAATATGTCGTCACGCTAAGCCTTATTATTGGCATTTTTCCTGGTGCAAGTCTTCGACAGGTGGTCACGAATTCCTAAAAGACCTAATAGACCGGGATCCCAGAGGTTTTTTGGGCATAAAAAGGTAACCAATTTTCTTTGGTGCCACAGTGCTCTGTGGGTATCCTGATGCTTGGAAATGGCCGTCTGGCAGGTTTGCTCTGGTGGGTGTGGTCAGGAGAGCCAAGAGAATGACACTCAAAAATTGAGCTACAGCAACTTTTCTGGTAACCACTTCAAACTGCCTTGGATACCTACTAAGTAATCCACTGTATCAAAACTGGTCACTGCCAGACAATTTCAGTGGTGGGAGACGGTTATAAACAAGGTAAAAAAATTGAGCTAGATCAATCCAAGAGGTAACCACTAGAAACCAGTTGCAAAATATTCACCGTGAGCCCAGGTATCACGAATGAACACTACCAGACAAATCTAGTGGTGGATTAGTCCCGCCAGACACGCCCAAATATCCGAGTTGAGCTAGATCAATCCATCAGGTAACCGTTTCAAACCAAGTGCATGATGTTCAGCATCACTGTACATGGCACAACTGTTAGATGCCAGACAATTTCAGTGGTGGGGTGCCCCTGCCAGATGATTATCAAAAAGGGTTAAAAATTGAGCTAGATCAACCCAAGAGGTAACCGCTTAAAACCAGATCCAAAATATTCACCGCAAGCCCAGGTATCACGAATAAATACTGTCAGACAAATCTAGTGGTGGGTTATCTCCGCCAGACACGCCCAAGTACATGAGCTGAGCTAAATCAACCCACTAGGTAACTGCTTGAAATCAATCGTCCAATGATCAGCATCACTGCACGTGGCACAACAGTAAGATTTCCCATTCAGACATTTAAAGACTTTACCATTTTGATTATAAGCCCATTCGCAATGAATAAGCATCACATTGAGGAACCAAACACTTCGATTTTTAATAAAGCCACTGAGTCTGTACAACATAGGTTACCACACAAGGTGAAAGATTTTTGTCTGCAAGTTTATGGTTGACTCGATTACTTAAAAAAGTAATTTTTCAAATTGCCATGTTGACTTATACCTGTGCACCGAATTTGAAAAAGATAGCTTTAAAACTGAAGGAAGACTAGCATTTTGAAAATTATATGACCTTTGCACCAAACGACCTCTTCCGGTGCAATATGGAATATGATTATATAACCAATCAAAATTTATATACTGTCAAAAGTCATATGCTGAATTTAAAGAACGTACCTGCACCCAATTTGGAATTATTAAGTCTCAAAGTTGGTCGGAAGAAGAATAAGAATAAGAAGAAGAATAAAGTTGAAGAAAACCCAGGAACAACAGTACTGTGTGCTTACACGCAGAGTAATAAACAATCAACAGCCCTTAGGAGGCATTAAACATTAATGTATTCCAAGAGGCATTCTTTGAAAACAGTCCTAGCAGTTCAACATGTAGCTGGGCTGATTAAAATAAACAATAGCCCTAGAAGCATAGAACAATAATATAAGGATTCACTAGTGAAATTTAATTTCTTATTTTTTCATAAATAATGTGCAGTACCACAAGAATCCCGAGCCATATCCAAGTCCGTACCATAGCTGCTGACAGACAATATTTTGAAAAATTGTGAGTCTTCACAACATTATGCTAAATGTCCCTGAAAAATCAAAATGAGAAATTTTTGGCAATTATTTTTGTCCGAAATAGACAAAATTTTACTGTAGCTACAGTGGCTACTACCACCTGATTATGGGATAATTTCAAATGTTGGAAAAGTACAAATTGCTCTAAATGCTAATACTTGCACATTTGGTAAAATTGGATCATATATTTGTGCATGGTTTGTGTTGATATTTATTACGCTTGTTTAAAAAACATGCAGGTAACATTGCCTTTGTTGTTTTAAAGCATTTACATTTAATATTTTGCTGTAATGACTTTGTCAGCAGTATGAAAGCTGAAAATTTGTTAAGTACATTGACTGAATAAAAACAAAGTACATACAGATGCGATTATATTCTCTAGTGTTTTAGGTAGCATTTGTTCATCTTAATTTGAGCATTTGCTGTTTTTAACAATGTAACTTACCCAACAGTAGGTCACATTTAGGTAAGTTATCTAAAATAAGTAACTGCCCTCATAGGTTCTGGGATTTGAGGTTTCTTTGAAATTTAGAAAATAAAAAACAATTTCACAATTTCTAACATTGTCAAAACCTTAATGCTAACAATTTAAACATTGAAGTTTCCTGCAAATTTCGTGCAAGCACTTTTTCACCTATTCCTGAGAAAACTTTTCACCAATAAAGTTTCCTGCAGCTTTCCCGCAAACACTTTTTCACCAATAAAGTTTTCTGCAACTTTCCCGCAAACACTTTTTCACCAATAAAGTTTCCTGCAACTTTCCCGCAAACACTTTTTCATCAATAAAGTTTCCTGCAACTTTCCCGCAAACACTTTTCAACAATAAAGTTTCCTGCAACTTTCCCGCAAACACTTTCAATCACCAAGTTTGCCGCAACATTCCTGCAAACTTCAGTGTTTGCAGCAAGGTTGCAGCAATGTGTGCGGCTGTGTTGCGGGTAGCGGCAAACTCCTGCAAACTTTGCGGCTGGTTTGCTGCAAACAAAATTGTTTGCCGCAAGCTTGCAGCATGTTTGCTACAAGCTTGCGGCAAACATGGTCTTTTAGTATGAGTTAAATTGCCCTACACGAGAACTCTAAAGACCTTCCAACATTCATATCCCCTCTCGGGAGATATAGATTTAATCGACTGCCTTTCGGAATCAGCTCGGCGCCAGAAATATTCCAAAGACAAATGTCGTCGCTCTTATCTGGTTTTGAAGGGACCATCTGTCACATGGACGACATTCTGATACACCAAATCGCTTCGCGTATCTGTCACCGTGTAAAATTTGCACATTACAATCGGCAAAAAATCACTCAAAAATGCAATAAATGCGAATAAAAATTACTTCAAAGTATGAAATAAGACATTATTTTACTTAAATGTTAGTTTTTTGTCGTCGCAAAATCCATTTAATAATACTTTGCACGAGTTTTTAGCAGCGACGTGACCGACATTTCAAAGCAAAATGGCCGCCGGTAAAAACAACTGGTATTTGGTTTTCAACTCAGGAGAAGACTAAACTCTCAAATTTTGGCGTGAAACTTCGTGAACTTGTAGAAGAAACCCTTGCGCACGTTATTACATAAGTATTTTTCACTTTCTTTGACTAAAAAGTTGAAAAAGTTGCCAGTTCCCGCGACCTTCAACTTTGACCTGAATTAATTGGTACATTTCCTAATTTGCGCGCATAATGAATCCTATTGCGCACTAAAAGGTTCATCAATGAACTATTTCAAACACTTGTTGCAAACGGGCCCTTTGTCTATTTCTGTCAATCGGGCGTATTTCTGACTCACTTCGTAGTTCCGGGTACTGCCGCTAGGGGTGTTCCTTCAATCGCGGCGAATTTTTGGTTCCCAAACTAAAGCATTTCAACTTGAAAAGTTAATGTAAAAGAGACCCAAAAAGTAATTTCTCGTTGTGAGAACAATGATTCTCTCATTTAAGGTTCTTTTTTCCTATTTTTGCCTCACAATTTTGTAGGTCAGGCCACTAAGACCTGACTTGTTGCCAGACAGGACCACCCATACTGGCCAAGACAGTTTAGCCAGCATATGTCAAGATAGAAAATGAAAACATTTTAATTTTAGAGTAAACAAATATTACAACTGTGTATTTCTACTCCAGTGCTGTGTTTTCAACCAAAACTTTATGTTTACTACCATGAAAAACTATATATGCTATCAATATTTTTTTCTACCCTCGGCAAGATGAATATAGCTTTTACAAAACAATTCAGAGGTTAGTCTAGATTGTTATATATCTCAGCCTGGCCTATATCTTTCAGGTAACCTTTGTTGGAAATTGCTGTGGACCAAACCAGTTGTTATTTTCTTCATCATTTTTTCTTATAATTTCATTCCTATTTGTCAGTTTACTATAATACATATCATCATGTCTCGCATTTCTGTCTCATCAGACTCTGCCTTTAGCTCTTGGTCCAGATCCTTCTTCTTTCCTGCTTCTACCGATTCTACTTGCAGTCAGCAAGTGAGTTTGGCTCAATACCCACTACGATGAAGATGAGGCTGTGCGCACCTTTCGGGTGATGGACGATTTTGGTCAAGAGGACCTCGAAGTGCTGGAGTGCTCCATATTGTGTATATAGGTATTCCACTGACTTAACAGCCCCCTTCCTTGAGGATGCCACAACTCTGTGAAGTACTCCACTGACTTAGTGAAAGTGTTTGGCCCCCCTTCCTTAAGGATGCCATAAATCTGTAAGGCACTCCTTGAAGAGGCCACAAGACTGTGTAAGGAACTCCACTGACTGTCTGTTTACTTGCTGGTACTCACTGCCAATAATCAGTGAAAAGGTTTGACCTTCCTTCCTTGAGGATGGCTTGAGAACTTTATTTATCTGCCCATCATACATACCTTTATGTGTTCATATCAAGACAACTTTGGAAATAAATATTGCAGTTGTCGTTTGCATAGCATGAACTTTCCTGCATGGCTAAAGACAAGGTCTACATTTTGTTACATTGTTGTGGAAAGTATGTTTAATTTCTATTTACTGTATAAAGCTTGTATTAAAATTTTTGCTTATCATACTTTTCATCAATACATATTTGAAATGATATTGTTTATCTTTAATTTTTTAAAGTAATGCATTTTGACAACGTTAAGTCAGTCGCAAACTGCATGTCAACAAAAAAGTCACAAAATAATATCAATAATTTGCCCAACCAATTATCAGATTTCAACTTCCCTGATGAAAAATCTTGAAATGATACTAGTTTATTTTTTTTTCTTGAGAAATTATTATTTTATGCCAATTTGAAACAACAAAATTGTACGTACAGACTTTTCTTCGTCGGCTTTGTTGACTCTAAGGTCAATATCTTCGCACAGGAATGTCCAATCGAAATGTTCTTTTTTGCAAATTATTCATCATAATATTTTCTTTGAAATGATATATAACATGTCTGTCTAGGTTATGTAGATTTGTAACCATAATATTTCAAACTCACAAATTTGATTTGACAGAATTTTTACCAAAAAATTTGACACAAAAACACCATTTTCTCCGGAACCGTATGTCCGATTTAAAAATTTTTTGCACCGTTCTTTTAGTCTCGTAGAGAGCTTTCTCGTGATGTATATTTCATGCACGTTTTCAAAAATTTTTGAAAAATGCTGTTCTCACTAACATGGCACTACTCAAAGGGAGCATGACAATCGTGTCAGAGCAGCTCTAAGTCACTTACAAGAAGCAGGTATCACACTCAATAAAGAGAAATATGAGTTCTCCAAAAGTAGGATGACCTTTTTGGGTCATGCCATTACCAAGGATGGCATCATGGCCGATCCTGATAAAGTTCATGCAATCCGTGACTTTCCACCTCCTACCACTATAACAGACCTGCAAAGGTTCCAGGGTATGGTTAACCAGTTGGCAAAATTTGTGCCGCAATTAGCTGATGTCAATAAGCCCTTACGTCAACTCCTCCGCAAGGATCAGTCATGGTTCTGGGGGGAGCCTCAACAGACTTCCTTTGATTTATATCAAAGAGCTCCTTATCTCTTCTGCAACTCTCGCTCACTATGAACCTACGAGAAAGACTATAGTGGCGGCAGATGCGTCACAGTCAGGTCTTGGGGCCGTTCTCTTGCAAGAACACGATGGTCATCGACGACCTATATACTTCGCCTCACGTGCCTTGTCAGACACAGAGAAACGATACGCCGTGATCGAGAAAGAGGCCCTGGCCTCAACCTGGGCTTGTGAGAAATTTGCACCATACATCCTTGGTCTAGACTTTACTCTAGAATCGGACCATCCTTGGTTCCCCTTTTATCTTCTAAAGATCTCTCTAAGCTTCCACCAAGGATTCTACGCTTTAGACTCAGACTCATGAGGTACAATCCTACGGTTTGTTATGTGCAAGGCAAGCGTCAAATCATTGCTGCTTCATTGTCACTGTGGACTCTTTGACCTCTGAAGATGAAACCTTCATCAGTGAGGTCGAAGACCAGGCGCGTTTTACCATGAGCCATCTCCCTGCCACTCAGGCTCGCTTACTCGAAATCAAACATGCTCAAGCAGAAGATCCTGTTTGCATGCAAGTCATTGACTTCTGTAGACATGGTTGGCCTGCGTTTCCTTCTGATCAACCTTTACTAAAACCCTACTTTGACAACCGCAATCACTTAACCTTAACTGATGATCTGCTCATGTATGACGATCGAATCGTCATACCTTAGTCCTTCCAATTGGAAGTATTGGACCAGATTCATCAAGGCCACTTTGGTATCACAAAATGTCGAGGTCGAGCCATGTAAAGCGTGTGGTGGCCTCTAGTTAGCTCAATGATAGAAAACATGTGCAAACAGTGTCCCACGTGTGCGCAAAATCGAGTTGAAAAGAAAGAACCCCTTCTACCCTCGGCCTTTCCTGACTGTGCCTGGGAGCGGGTTGCATCTGACCTCTTTGAACTTGACGGCGTTCACTATGTCCTCGTCGTAGACTATTTCTCACGTTGGTTCGAGATAAGACGTCTACTTAAGACAACAGCCCAACATGATATTGAGGCTATCAAAGGTATATTTGCTACTCATGGCATACCAGATACCTTAATGTCCGATAACGGACCTCAGTATGCATGTGAAGCCTTTCGTCTCTTCTCACAAGAGTATCATTTTGATCACATTACCTCCTCTCCATCATACCCTCAGGCCAATGGCGAAGCCGAGAGAGCAGTTCAAACTGCCAAAAACATTCTTAGAAAAAATGCAGACCCATTTCTTGGACTTCTGGCTTACCGTTCCACACCATTGCGTAACGGGTTAGCACCCAGTCAGCTTTTGATGTCAAGACGTCTACGGACCACTTTGCCAACAACTATGGAAGCTCTGCAAGAACGTGTGAACATTGACAATTAACAAAACCTTACAAACATGAGAGAGGAAGGATAGATTGTGTAACAAGTTGAACTTTGACAAACGTCATAGAACGGTTAACTTCCCGGTTCTTTCCCCCGGTGACAATGTGTGGATTCGTGATCAAAACAAGTTCGGGGAGATCCAGCAGCGATTGTCCTCGCCTCGATCGTACCAAGTTCTCACAGATAATGGGACTCAGATACGTAGAAACCGAGCATTTCTCATGCACTCTGGAACAACTGCCGAGAAACCTGTTGCCCAGTCGCCGACATTACCAACACCAGAAGTGTCGCAAACACCAACATCTGAAGTGTGTTAAGACGATCAGCCCGGGTACCGAAACCCGTGGTCGGCAAGTTGGACTTGTGAACGGACTGTACAGAAGTTGTGTAGTTGGACTATAAGTTCATTTTAAGTTGTTGTGACATTTAAAATAAGTCAATAGTTAACTTTAGTTGATAAACTTTTCGTGGATTGTTGTATCAACTCGGGGGAAGGTGTATAGTTGTCTCCCCTTAAGAAACTACTGTATGCGAGTGACCCCTTTTGGATATAATAGAAACTAGTTCATCCTCCATCTTGTCTTGTCAGTATTACTACAATGACAACAAAATGACTATCGCAAAACTTCTGAGACAAATTCAACAACTCTTGGCAAACCAGGGTTACCCCATTTTTATCTGCGGAGTCGTCATACACAGGCGAACCTTCTGGAGCTACATAAATAAAGCAAATAATAACATCATCCGTCTTAAACAACCTTTTGTCGCCCTTTAAGACTACACTGTGAACATGATTAACCTTCAAAAGTTTAAAATATTTTCCTAATTCATGTTTGATAAATACACTCACTCCTCCGGAGTTTCTTCCAAATTTTCTTCTCTTTATGTTTTGCACACCAAAATTTACATAGCCTGGTACACTAAACTGGTTTGGTTTATTTGCCCATGTTTCACTGACTGCTACTACATGATACCTAGATATAAATTCAAGAACCTCAGATTGTCCAATCTTTTTCGCAAGACCATGTGCGTTCCAGCTCATCAAGGATATGCCGTTTGTATACACAAGTGGGTCTTGGCCTCCATCCTATCTGTAGCATTCAAACACTCTCTTGCTGTCATTGTTGTCCATATAAGATTGCTTATCGTGAATGAGTTTGTCACATCGTATGCTTGCATTTTCCAAGTCGTTTTCCTTCGAGAATGTATTCCTTTAGGTCTCTTGTTATTTGTATTCTATAACACCTTGAGAATTCTTTGGCATGAATATTTTTGCATCTTGAATTTTACCTAAATCTAAGCATTTCTTTGCAAACGGGGTACAAACAGAAAAATATAGTTCATTAAATTAACTTTTTGTTTTATTTACATTTGATAATGTGGTCCGACTGTCTGATTTTAATAAATTGAATTCTACTAAAAATAACTATGTGACATTGTAAACTATAACTTTTCTGCAAATGCTTTTGAAACTGAAAAAGTCCAATGCATTTAGTTTAAATCTGTAGCAACTTCTTCGCATAATTTCAAAGCTGCCTTTTAGTGAAATATTTTATGGTTTTGAGGTTCTCAGGTGTGAGATACATTTTATCTTTTGCAAGTTTAGAAAGTAAAAACATGATCTAAGGTTATTTTTATTGGCTGAAAAATTGTAATTTCATGGATGTGACGAACGTACGTGATGGACATACAAATTCGCTGTACGTCAGTCACGCAATTTCTGACTTAACGAATAATCCCTGGGATCTAGAATTTTGGTCAATAATATTGAGTAACAAGTAAAAATAAAATCTGAAATTATTTTAATTTTGATTGAACACTTTTAACGTAACACTTTTTTGTGACGGACGTACGGCAGCATGATATCCAAGAGTTGACCTTTGACCCCAAGTGGTTATTTTTATTAAGTTTGGGGCTCATGTCATTGCACAAATTTGATAGTATAGTGAAATACCCATAACCAGCAACACACATGAAAATTAAGGTAATTATTTAGGGTCAAGTGACCTCCAAAAACGGGTCCATTTCGGCAAAAATTAAAAGTTATACCTGGCGAGCAAATCACAATCAAGGTCCATATTCGGTGGTCACTTTTGGTGAAAAATGAAGGTTGTCATATAACTGTAAAAGCTGGGTTACTATAAAGTATCATCATTCCAGGTTTGTAATCTAAAATATTTTTGCACAAGAACCACCGAATAAAATTTTATGGCCTAATGCATCACATCTGTATAAAAGGGTACCTACACTACAACTTGTGGTCACAGCCCACTTCTATCATGCAAAAATTCATATAAGGTAGCTGTTAATTTAATAAGTTCTTGATCAAATTGAAGAAGTATCACACGCTACAGTAAGAAAAGTTGTTACCATGCTGATCAAGTTGTTCTAGATGACCATTACATTGCTTATCTATGAGAACTTCTTCTCTTGCAATATGATTCTTACAAAAAGAAAATGAAAAGTAACTACTTTTTCAAAAACTTTATTTGTGCTATTTGCCTAGTTTTCAATACATTCACCAGTTGGTCAAAATAGTTAAAGCAATGCTAGGCCCAGTGCTCAACTTCTAAACAGTAAAAAATGGTACTGGTTGGGGGGTACGTACACTACACACAGTCAACCAATATCAAATTTTGACTAAGTTACAAATGTATGGGATGGTCTCGAGTTTTGTGCTGCCTCTACTTGCTGGTTTGTTGCAAGTTGTCTTGAAAGATAGTGAACTGCAATATCAGTTGTCACATGACATGTCTTCTAGGATTTTCAGTACTAGCCAAGTCCTGTGTGGCATTTTATTGTCCACAAATTTGATATTGTCCATCTTTTTTTGTCATACTGGATGCATTTTGGTATTGTTCATGAGAACAGCAGTATGTAAAAATACTTGTGGGCAATACTTTATAGCACAAAGGTTGAAGGTACGTACACTACACAGGGTTACGTACACTACATTTCAATGACTTGTCAAGTTTATAAAAAAATACTTAACAGGGCTCAACATTAACTTTTCAAGCCACTTGCTCTTTGGGCAAGTAGTTGAAATTTTTACTTGCCCCAAGTACAATCCCAAATAGCACCGTGCATGTGCACACCTCGGTAATGTGTTACCGTAGGGCTGCCTGCGCTGAACCTCCTCTTGTGTTGTGCACGCTATATACATGAGTTGCTATTTTTTAACGATTCTTCGTATAGAACATTTATTTATAAGGTGTGTCAAAACACTAGAGAGACAAATTAGAAGAGTAACTATGGCATCTGAACCACTGTCACACGTTCACAGGTGCCGAAATGAGCTAGGGCATGAACTCTGGACACTTCTGTGTATTCATTAGTTTATACGCCCTCATGCATTAAACTTGAGTTGTTGCTAACCTGAATTTCATTTTTAGCTATCCGTAAAAATCTTGCACAGTTTTGGTCATCGGTAGCTTGTATTAGATTAAAATCAAAATTTAACATATAATAATGCCACATATACTTATATAAATTAAAATCAAATTTTAACATATAATAATGCCACATATACTTTTATTTTCAATAAATAATTACATTTTTGAAAAATAGATAAACCGCAAAAAGTCAGACTTCAGAGCGGCAATCCCAAAGACCGTATTCCTCTTCTTTCGGGACTCGCATCCGGGAGCCGGGAATTCATAAGAATGTCCTTTGGAATTCCCCCTGAATAAATACCAGGCCTTTTAAACTGCTGTGTAGTGTAGAAAATATGTCGTCAATCATTCACTATTTAGTTTTTGCGCTTATCTGCATGACTTACATCCGCTGAAGAACGCGGTGCTTCCAGCTGTACATAGGTAAACGCCGGCAAAAATCAAACGTCATCCCTTGTTCACTGTCTCGCAGGCCAGAAAACCTAATTTCCCATGACGGAACCCATCCCCGCACTTTTCGTTTCATATTATTGCTTTGATTCTTCCTTAACTTGTTTTTTAGCAACTAAACCAATGCCGTACAGGTCTGGACGGCTTCCATGTTTAGATGTTTTGCCAGAGTGCAGACGATCAGTAGTATCACGTGACAACTTATTCAGAAACTGCAGGCACGTTCAGAGAATCGAAAGGATTTGACTGCGAGCGTCATCTGTGCACGTTGCATCACACTCGTTCTATTTTCCTTTCGGTGCTCATTCGAAGACGGGAGTTTCTTTGACGGCCTCCGAGGCTTTTTTGACGGTTTTTAGGCTTGTGTCGGGGTTCGTTACTTTGGAGCAAATGTCGAGCAGACAATCTTAGGATCTACTTGCCTATGCAGCTAGCTTTTTAACTTGCCCATCGGGCAAGTACTTTTCAAATTCCACTTGCCCGACGCAAAATCTACATGTACACGGGCAATCGGGCAACCGTTAGTGTTGAGCCCTGCTTAAATCTACTGAGAGTTAGTTCATTTACCAAATATATTCAAAGAGAACAAATAAAAAGTACAGCATACAAGTGTGTATGTCTGTCTGTCATTCTTTGAAAACAGGCACATATTAAAATATAGGGGTACGTACACTACACAAATGCTAAATGTTTCACTCAAAACAAATAATGTATTTGTAATTAACATACTTTTAACCTAGCATTTTTAATGAAGCAAGCTGTCAGTGACAATGTTGCTTACTTACCGTGTAATATTTTTGTTTTACATCTTTGTTGCATCTGTTCGCCTCAGGCTACGTACACTACACATACACTGCATTTCAATGACATGTCAGGTTTGTAACTAAATACTAAGAATCTAATGAGAGTTAGTTGATTTACTAAATCAATTCAAAGAGAAAAAATAAAAAGCACAGCATTGAGTTGCATATCTGCCATACTTTGAAAATAGGTACAAATTAAAATATAGGGGTACGTACACTACACAAATTCTAATATTTCACTCAAAACAAATGTATTTGCAATGAACGCCCTTTTAACCTAATATTTCTGAGGAAGGAAACTGTCTACGACCAGTGTTGCTCACTTACCAAGTGATATTTAAATTTCATGGCATTTGTAAACATGGGGGTACGTACACTACAAAAGGGGGTGCCTACACTACATCACTGTTTCTGCATCACATGGTAGCATAATGTTGTATAGCCATTTATTTCACGTTTTCTTTGATGATAATAAGCACCATGTATTTAAAAGGCTATAATTTCATTTGAAATGACCATTTGTGTAACTGAATTCTACAAGGGGGTACGTACACTACATTTTTAGCCTTTTTGGCCCACTTTCAACATAGCAGAACCTAGTCAATGTCCAAACTTTTGGTTAGTTTAGATATTGGATAATTTGCAGTGTTGCCTAGGCTAACATATTTTGCAACTCTCAAATATGGACCTTCATTATGATTTAGCCGAGAACAATCAAATATGGGCTCTGAAACTAGAGAGAATGGGCTTTCATATGAGACCAGAAATGTTATTATAGCAACAATTTTAATTTTTTTGTCTTGATGTGGACCTTTTCACGGAATTGCCCATGTGCTAGAAGCTTTTCAGTGAAATAATGCCTTACACAGATTAAACTTTTCAAAGTTACGCAACTATAACTCCCTCTTTCAACAGTATCTTATGTATTAGAACTCACAGGTGATGTCCAACTGTTTGGCATAAGACACACCAGCCCAAACGGAACTCGATCGAAATAACCCCCCATTGCATTATTCAAATGGCACACATTTGTATATGTAGCATTTTGTGTATTCCACCCTACATAGTGCCATATATCACTAACTTGATTAATATTCTGGTTTAAAACATATGTTAGCAATGACCTGACCTAGATCATATGTCATGGCCACATAGGCTAGCTATGTTTGCTCTTTACCATTTATCTCAGTCACTCAGACAGTCTGGGGGATGTAGCCAATCATAGTCAGAGACTCAGACCTACTAAAGATTAGATAAGAATCAAATGACACAATTTTGGTCAGCCGATTGCATACAACCATAGATACTCCTAATATCTATAGTCTATGATATAACTGGGCTCCTATTTTCTGTGTAAATTATAAATAAGAATGACAATGAAATTGATTGTTTGAGGAAGTACAATCTCTATCCTATTCTGATCAACTAAACAAGAAATTTAACGCTGGTGATAATAATGAATCTTAATTCCTGGACGGCTGAAGTGAAGCACCCGTGGAATTTCTGGTCGGGAGTGTCATACCTTGTAGTGTATTACACACACACACACACATATATGAGTGTATTGGGGACGATCAGAAGCTGAGGACGCCTGTGTGATAACGAGAGCTTGCAAGCCGTACGCTAGTGAAAATGACAAATATCTCACCTGACGTCTTTCACTTCGCTTTCCATCATCTTGAATGTAATATAAGAAATTCTTTTGAATAACGTGTTGTTTAGTGGTACCAGACATATTACGTCACTTCACCGAGCCTTTTCGTAGAATCGTTTGATGATGGACTCATCGTTGACCTGAAAGTAGGTCTACTGTGGTTGCCACAAGAGGGCACAAAACTAGTATGCTTTGGTCCGTCACGTGACATCACTCACATGATTTTTGCCACCGGTCTCTTGACTATTTTTGTTTGCCCTACTGTGGGTTTGTGATTAAGGAAAATTCAACTTTACAAGAATGTTTACAAGTTTGAGTGTACTGATTGTGCTATGTTTCCTATCGAATTGGGGTAAGATCAGTCTGTGAACAAATTACTGTTGTACGTAGTTTGGTTGGTCGAGTACGTATGTGGTCACTTTTCTGCAACTTTCAGTTTCATAATAATCATAATATATAAGTTTGTGCAGTCTCTAACTGGCCGTTTGTTAGTCTTGTTTTGGTGCAAAGTTACACTATGCACTACTTCGTCAGTGTGGATAAAAAATGACTTCACGAAATCTGACACTAATTAGTGACATTTGACTTTGACTGAGTAAACCATTAATGTGGAATTGTGTTGTGAGGACTTGACTGGGACCTTAGGGTCTCACGTTCCACTGGCTTATCAACACTAATTTGGAAAGGCCACTTTGTCCAGTTATACTTGTAAATCGAGATAATGCAAGTCATGTTTCTTCAGGCAGCTCTTATCACCAAACCATCGGCTTCATGGGCACTGAATGAAATGCATAATCGGCCAAATAGATCTGGGGTTTTCTGTTGATCCCACCGTCTGGAGTTACCCCATTGACAATTCCAGGTCTCTCACAAGGATTTAACATTATTAAATTATTTGCTGACAGTGTTTTCAAAGTTGGTGTTCTGTCATTAATCCTCTGCTAACGTTGTGTACTGTCGACTTTCGGTGCCATATGGAATATACTATGCGTCACCAATTCGCCAATGTCTTTTTTCGCGGATTATCCATTAACTGTTATTCTTCCACGAGATTGCGCGCATGCATGCCACAATAAATTGTTGGAACTGGTTTCATTTGGTACAAGATTTTAGTATTCTAATACCAGCAAACTGAAATTCAGAACATAGCTACTGCAAAGCTGCTATAGCTAGCTCTTGAGAGATGTCGCAAAAAAATAGGAAATGGCATGAAATCACATTTCCTGTGACTGTTAATAGTTTTCAAAATTCAAAAACCTAGCCACTTGTACTTTCCATGAACTATTCAAATATGCTATTTCAAAACGAAATTTTATAAATGATATTGTGGGCAATTTCATGCCTCATTACCCAAGTTTAAGTCAGAGAACAATAACATCTCCTCAAGCTGAAAAATACTGGTTGAGTTGCCCAAACCATAGGACCAGTGAGTGTATGTTTACACCAGCTGTACAACTGATATGATGTTTCAGTGGTTCATTTCTCTAACCATCATCTTTCTTTTTCTTTTCACGACACCACTCTCCCAATTCCAATTTCCCTGCATCTTTGGGGGAATTAAGATCATTTAGATAGGTGATGTTAAGTCACCCCAGACATGAGGTTAGCACATATCAACAAAGAATCAATAGTTGCAATGGGTATTATTTTTTCTATTGTGGTTTTCAGATTTTTGCCATTCAAAAATGCAAAAGTTCAATATTCAATGATGGATTTAGTTTTTATAGTCTGCTGAGTGTCTAAAATGGGGAAAGTGTCTTTGTTATTCTGAAAAAATGAAGGCCATCATAAAAGTCCCAGTGGCGGATTTAGAGGGGGGCCAAGGGGCAATGGCCCTCCTAAAATTCTCCTAGATCCATTTGGCAGGTTGGGGGTGCAAACATCTGACAAGCAAAATCCTGGCTAATACGTGCCCCCCTCAACTCAAAATCCTGGATCCAACCCTGAGTCCTGCCATTTATGCAATAAGTGGATAAACTGCAATTCCCAACTGTTAAGAATCATTCATAGATGCTGGTGGGAAATCGGCTAAATCACAATCAAGGTCCATATTTAACAGTTGACAGTGTTGAGGTCTAAAATAAATTTCTTTGGTCACTTACCAAATGCCAACTGAATCTCATATGCAGAGTTAATCAGTTGTGCAAATTAAAAAAAGAATCGTCAAAATCGGACAATGTCTGAGAAAGTCAATACATGTTTTTGTCTATGAATTTCATCCATTTTTAGCGTTATGAGTGGCCACTTTAAAAATACGGTAACAATTTTCAACTGTCACAAGTAGAAAAGAAATTTATTTTATCAAGCAAGCAATTGTTTAGATATGACTGGGAATAACTTGAGTCACTTTCGGAGTCAATTAGATGAAGTTGTGCTTAATCATCGAGAAATGGTACGGTTCATCATAAAACAGGCACTCGTTACGAAATTTGTAAATTCTGTGTTTCTAACCCTCACCTACTGTAAAGAAGGTTAAAAATTAAAGTTCTCACTCTGTAACGAAAAGAACTGCAAAATATGTCAGCCTAGGCAACACTGCAAATTATTCAATATCTAAACAAACAAAAGTTTGGATATTGAATGGGTTCTGCTGTGTTGAAAATGGGCCAAAAAGACTAACAAAATGTAGTGTACGTACCCCCATGTGGAATTCAGTAACACAAATGGTCCTTGCAAATGAAATTATTGCCTTTTAAATAAAACATGGTGTTTATTATCACCAAAGAAAAATAAATGGCCATACAACATTATGTTACCATGTGATGCGTGATGTAGTGTAGGCACCCCCTTTTGTAGTGTATGTACCCCCATGTTTACAAATGCCATGAAATTAAAATGTCACTTGGTAAGTGAGCAACATTGGTCAAAGACTGTTTTCTTCCTTAAAAATGTTAGGTTAAAAGAATGTTTATTGCCAATACATTTGTTTTGACTGAAATATTACCATTTGTGTAGTGTACGTACACCCATATTTTAAATTGTGCCTGACAGATATGCACATTAATATGCTTTTTATTTTTTCTCTTTGAATTGATTTAGTAAATCAACTAACTCTCAGTAGATTCTTAGTATTTAGTTACAAACCTGACATGTCATTGAAATGTAGTGTACGTACCCCTGTGTAGTGTATGTACCCCCATGTGAATAAATACCATGAAACAAAAAATATTACATGTTAAGTAAGCAACACTTGTCACAGACAGCTTCTTCAATTAAAATGCTAGGTTAAAAGGGTGTTAGTTAAAAATTGTTTTGAGTGAAATATTAGCATTTGTGTAGTGTACGTACCCCTACATTTTAACATGTGCCTGTTTTCAAAGAATGACAGACAGATATGCACATGACTGCTTGCTGTACTTTTTATTTGTTCTCTTTGAATATTGGTAAATGAACTCTCAGTAGATTTTTATTATTTTTTATCAACCTGAAAAGTCATTGAAATGTAGTGTACGTACCACTGTGTAGTGTACATACAGGTCTTCAACCTCTGTGCTATAAAGTATTGCCCACAAGAATTTTTACATACTGCTGTTCTCATGAACAATACCGATATTTCCAAAATAAATACAGTCTGACAAAAAAACAATGGACATTATCAAATTTGGGGACAATAAAATGCCACACAGGACTTGGCTAGTACTGAAAATCCTAGAAGACACGTCATGTGACAACTGATGTTGCATAGGCAGGTTCTCTATCTCTCAAGACAACTTCAACTTGCATCAAACCAACAAGTAGAGGCAGCACAAAACTTGAGACCATTCCATATATTTGTAACTTAGTCAAAATTTGACGTTGATTAACTGTGCGTAGTGTACGTACCCCCCAACCAGTACCATTTATTACTGTTTACAAGTTGAACACTGGGCCTAGCATTGCTTTAACTATTTTGACCCACTGGTGAATGTATTGAAAACTAGGCAAATAGCACCAATAAAGTTTTTGAAAAAGTAGTTACTTGTCATTTTCTTTTTGTAAGAATCATATTGCAAGAGAAGTTCTCATTATTCTGTGTTAAGATAAGCAATGTAATGGTCATCTAGAACAACTTATCAGCACGGTAACAACTTTTCTTACTTTAGCGTGTGATACTTCTTCAATTTGACCAAGAACTTATTAAATTAACCTTGTATGAATTTTTGCATTATAGAAGTGGGCTGTGACCACAAGTTGTAGCGTATGTACCCTTTTATACAGATGTGATGCATTAGGCCATAAAATTTTATTCGATGGTTCTTGTGCAAAAATATTTTAGATTACAAACCTGGAATGATGGTACTTTATAATAACCCAGCTTTTACAGTTATATGACAACCTTCATTTTTCACCAAAAGTGGCGACCGAATATGGACCTTGATTGTGATTTGCCCGAATGCAATGCAGTTTAATGCTATTAGTTATTACCTCCTCATCCAGCTTTGGAGGCTATGCTATCTCCTTACCATTATGGGAATGATGATTGTTGGGAATCACTATAGTAAAGTGAAAAATCACGCCACGGCAGTTGCTGAATCTTTTGAACCTGCGACCTCTCACATTACCACCATGCACTAATCTTAACTCATATCGCGTTTTGGTCATGATAGGCCGACTCGAAAAACCTCGTCGCAATTTCGGGCCAGTGGAAATTCCTGAGAAAACAGCAAACCTTTGTTTGGCCTGTAACATGCGATTTCAAGCCTATACACATTACCTGATGGCATTAAGTTCCATTGGCAGACCAGGTGTAATTTCCATGTTTATTGCCCCTACAGCACAAATGGGTACTAAACTATTGAAATCACTGATAATAGCCTCTGTGTCAAGTTTGATATAGTCCCTATAACCCCTGAGATGCTATGATGAACATTTCACGTTATGTAGGCAGACCAAGAGCAATTGCCCATTGGATAGCTCTGTCAACTAGTAAAAGTAAATACAGTACACGTATTCTAAAAGAAAAAAGATCAGAGATTATAAAAATATATATTGTATTTATGAGCCATTATCATTATTATGTAACCACCTTTTTAAGTCAAAATTTTAGCATTTTCAGGACTGATACATTCATAGCGAAATTACCCATTAGTGTGTTTTAAAAGATGCGCCCAGGAAGGCACACTGAGGCAATTGTAAATTTAACTGAAATGATTAATCTGAGGGCAACAGAACCTTTGTTGGGATCATCCGTTGTTATTACATTTTTACCGTCATTTGGCAACGTGGCGATAAAGCTCGGAAAAGCTCTATGCGTTCCAACTACGTATGGGGAGTGGGATCATCATCATGAAGTAAGATTAACCGTCCACCCCGCGATTTCTTGAAATTGCACATTTAAGCTCCCATGTCTGGTTAACCGCCCAACCTCGATTTTTTGGGTTTGCCAATTTAATCGCTCAGGGCATTAACCCGATTGTTTATGGTGATTGTTGCAGCTGGGAAAAAGCAGAAAACGTGTGTCTTCAAAATCTGACGGTTATCGCTAAATTTTTTGATGAAAACTTGTTTTCGGTCAATATAACCTATAAATGCCTTAACCATCTCCCCTATTTCAACATTCACTCGCAATGTCAACTGAATTTATAGTGCATAATTAACTTAATTATCACAAGAACTTTTAATTTTGTACGTCAGATTTCACGTACCAGCAGTTCATTGTATATAAGAATGATATCAAGAAACCAAGTATGAAATGGCCAACAGAAATCAATAATCGGTGGTTAAAGCGCCCCGTGAGCACGAGATCGAAACGGCAAAATGTCAAATTACACATCAAATTAATGACTTTTGAGGAGGATTTTATCTTCTTTAGCAACTTGCTGTACTAGTGAACACTACTAGTAAGTTACAACGGTCGTATGCATGCAGATGCTCGACTCCCTCATGATAAAAACTATGTTTTCGGTGGCATCTTTTTATGCAACGTATACCTCGTTGACTCAGTATTATCTACTTGGTGAATGAAAGGGCTGAGGGTACATGACAGCCATTGCATTGGTCTGGATTTGGGATGTGCAGCAGTAAAGAGGGAGTTATTAAAAGGTGCTTTCACTAGGACATTTGAAGAATGCCTGAACGGTAACCAAATCATGATATTCATGCTCTCTCTTTATTCGTAATGTAGTCTAGCACCTCAAGATTTGGGTGTCGATCATGATTCTAATTTTGTGTCTATACCTGAGATAGGCAAACTTTTGCTATTGTACTCTGGTAGCTGATGGCCATTACTCCTGTTCCACATAGGTGGGACCTCACTTTTAAAAGAACAGAAGACAAAGTGGGATTACGTGACAGTGCGACCACATGCACACATGTTCTGGTGGCTCTATTATACGACTGCGGCAGGATCATATACATACAAACCTCTCATTCTCTGGCTACAGGTATAAAACTGCAATAATTTTTTAGTCATAAGTCACATGACTTATTAACTGTTTTCAGCCCTCGTTTCACAGTGCCCCTAAAGCACATGTCACAACCTTGAGGCTTTGGCTGATTTTGTTTATTCCTCTACTTCTTGTAAAATCTGCATTTATATTATTAATGCTTTTGTTGTTTACGTACAAGTGAAGAGTGTGACTTCACCCTATAGACCTAAAATTAAACTTCTGACCAATAGCCCGGAGTGGTCGAGCAGACAAAGTTTGATAACAGGGTGGTCTGAATTAAGCTTGAGTAGATGAAAAGCTGGTCATAAGTTTAAAACTTAACACAAACATGAAACAATCATTGTTGCATTGGGTACATTAATGCATTTTGTAGGGTGGCCCTGGTGGTTCATCAACAGGCTTTGGGAACTTCCAGGAAATTGGACCACTGAATGTGAAACTGGAAAAACGGTCAACTTCATGGGTAAGTTGAATTAATTTAATAAATTAGTTGTATGTCAGAATATAGACTGACAATGTTTTTAGTTGTATTGTTTTGTTTTGTTTTGTTGTTCTGTTTGATTGGCATGAGCATAAACAGACATTATGTTGGTCATTTTGTTTGAGTAGGCTTGTGAACATACGGTCAAGATTAATAAAGGTTTAACTCGAACCAGTCTTCAGTCAATCGTCACACCGATAGCTATTAGCACCGGTCTGTAACAACCTACGCCCACCCACACACGGTGAAAAACGTGACATTGTACCGGGGTAGATATTTTTTCTATATGTAGACAACTGTATTGTTTATTGCACAGTAAAGTGTGACTACATTTTGTCTCAATGTCTTGTCACTGCGGAGAGTTTTAGTGAGAATAATTCTAAAAATTAACTACATTTCAGGTATCTGTTGCCAATGTGTTATTTGTGGACAACCCTGTAGGTACAGGCTTCAGCTACACAACAGATGACTCTGCATTTGCCACAGATGTTAAAACTATAAGTGATGATCTTGTGACTGTCATGAAATCCTTTCTTAAAGGCAATCCAACATTTCAGGTTTGTTATCTTCTTTATCTAACTTCATCAATAATATAACATTGAGATCATGGGTCAAATGTCAGTTTTACACTGTGTGTGTGTAAAGTACTCTGTAGTGTTTGCTCATAGTACAAACTCTAAATTATATTTTTTATCATTTGAAATTACCCAGACTTTTAGAGTAGATCCTTGGAGCTCTACTTCAATATATTCTTATGGGCCCAGAATATGAACAGGTGTGTGCTTGTGCAACTGGATGCCAGATGGATTGAAGCAGTACTGTCTGAAACAGGAAGTTGGAAATGGCAAGATTTTAGAATGCATTATTAACTGTAAGACAATTAAACATCTTACAGAGTAGAAAAAATTGTCACCATGGAAACAGTTGTTCACCATTTGAAACTGCTTAAAACATGAAAGCTGTTAATATAAACCTTCTGTCAAAAAATAACTTGACACAGCCCTGTTATGTCGATAAATGGCCTCGGTAGCCAGTGAGCATACCTACTCTCAAACAGCAAGTGTTTGTTTGGCGAATGACCTTTTATTTCATTTCCAAACACATTATGGTTATGTAGGGCCTTATAAACAATTAGTTTATGTCGCTAAATATCTCCAACACTAGATTGTAATTCTGTAATTTTTTTCTGAAAATAGAAAGCCTGTATTTGCTTTTGATTTTTTTACCAATATAATATGAATTGGGTCATGTGACTATTGGGTTTTTTGTAAAATTTAGCAAAAATGAATTAAGTCCATTGAAAGCAAAACTATGATGTCATTATGGTATGACCAAATTCCATTTGTTGTAAAAATAATGTTCAAGGTGAAATGTCAAAAATGCTGTTACAATTTTCTAAGTAATCATTTCATCTTCATTTAATATTATTAATTTTATTAGGAAAAACTTTGAATCCTGTTTTTAGATAGCCCATTATGTGCTAAAAAGAAATTTTAAAAAAATCCTAACAGAGCTTTAGAGAACAGTGCGTCTGAAAGTTTCACTTGAATCTGTTCAGCCATTTCTGAAATAAACCTGGGGCCGGCCAACGAAACTATAACTTTTTGATTTAGATCATTTGCCATAATAAAGTTAGACTCAACTAATTTCTTTAACAGATAAGAAGTGAATAAAGTGACATACCAAGACAAGTTAACTTGTAGAGCCTGGTCTCGGGCAATGACGAACTCGTTGCCCATTCTTTCCAAGCCCATTAGTAATTTGGCCAATTTGGTGTCCGCTTTGTACTTTCATCGGAAATTGCATCCAGTTCCCGTTGCTGTCAAGAAGTTTGTGTGTTTATCACGGAATCTATGGTTCTTGTGTTTGGAGTAAAAAAATTTTGCATTAGCGATGGCTTCGTAACAATAAAACACAATTTGAATTAGATTGATATTGTGGACTAAATCATGGGATATTTTGCGGTGTTTGGCTTCTGAAATTGAATTTCTCGTAAAGAGTTTTTAGATCATTTTTATACTAGGAAATACAATAAAAATTGGCCAAAATTGATTTGTTTGGTTCCGGTTCTCTGGTACCCGTGGATGAATAGTTTTAACAAGTAACTCTTTGTACTATGGTAGATAACTGGGCTGCAAATTTTGATGATAGACAAAAGAGCCTCGGAACACTTAATAAAGGACTAGATTCGTTGATACTGGACTAGCTTCCTTTTAGAAACCAAATGTTTGGAGCTGAAACCAAATGGGTGGTTTTTGTAAAGTCAGTAATCACATTTGCTTTGGCCAAGGTCTTTTTGTGACAGAAAGCAGGTATAGCTGCTTTAAGCTGATGGCATTAAGACAATACTTTAAAAGAAAGATGTTGTTTTCATTGGCTTGTAACTAGTGGGAGTTGAAAAGCATGCTTAATTTGTGAAATCCCTAAGTGGTTGCATCACAGCCATTTTGCATTAGGAATTAGGCCAGCTAGGGTTATAAAACTGGTGTTTTCATGTTTTTACTTAAAGATGATTTCTGAAGTAAAAAATAGTGCGGGTGGTCTGACAGGCCTGCATGTTGCATCAGATGTGGGCTGCAGGCCGCTCAGAGGGGGCCATTGTATGAAACACCAATTTTTGCTATTAATATAAGCATATATGATACAGATACACAAATTTAGACCAAGCTGAAAGGCTAGAGACCTGACTCCAGCCGGGGTACTGCCATAACATTACATTTTTGTATGGATTTTCAGGAGTTGGCAGGCGGGCAACACTGTATGGTCAGAAAAGCTTTTTGCTCGATTACTCTTTATTGTACTTTAATCAGACAGCTTAAGATACAAGTGGCCTAAACAAGTAAGATTTTTATTTCATTTTTCACCCTTTTTGTGGATGGAAACAGAACCAGTGATAACAGTGTGTCCAGTGTAGTTATACTCCCTAAAGCTTCACTATCATGGAGTGGCATTTAGTGAGATTTGAACCACAACCTTGAGAACAGGAGGCGGACATGCACTCAGCCCACTAGGTCACACTGGCTCCTTGAGTCTGAACTTGAGAAGACCTTGCAGTTCGTTATGGCTTGAGACACACCAAGCTCAGTATTATTTGGCTTATGTCAGTTTATTTTTTGCATCGAGCATGGCATTATGCGCTACTCATTTCGCTTCTCATTTCTAGACTAGCTATGCTTCTTAATGGTTGGATTATACCACATAACTAGGGCTTCTTTTGTCTGGGGAAATATAGGGAACAGGGATGATGACTGTCATTTGTCTCTTCCTGCTGTCAGCAATAATGGCTTCCTCTTTATGATTCTTACCCAACCATTGAAAGCTGTTATTTGTTTGAAGGGGAAACAGACCAAAAGAGGAATAACACACATTGCAACTGCTATTGTCCCATGCCCTTTGTTGTTAAGGTGTGTTTAGTTACACAGTCCAACTGAGAGTTAATTATATGATTAATAGCAGGGTTCACAAAGAACTATCTTCACTGACCTTTCATGTCATTTTCAAAAGGCATCATAAGTATTGTGTGTGATCAACATCAGTGATTTAAAACTGTCCACAAAATTGGAAGTGGGTATGTGGACTACTTGATAATACACTTACGAGGAAGTCAGCGGCATTTCACGCTCATCGTTCTGAGTGGCTTTTACTAGGATCAAAGAGAGCGCAGTGCTGGAGTCAGATACAGTTGTGATGGCCGCAATTATTAAGTGTAATTACCTGACCATAAACTGTAGTAAACATATCTGCCTGTATATAATGGCGAATTTTCAGAATGCACTAACCAATACTTTTGTTAAAAACAAACACCACGGCGGTATTCAGCTTGAAAAAACAACCAAATAAGGTTTTCAATTTTTAAAAATCAATGAACTAATAAGCTAAAAACTACAACCATTCGGGGTACGATTGAAGATAAACGACCATGCCTATTGATATACTCGGTGGATTTAATCAGAGTTAAGAACATCCCATGGGTTATTCTTTTAATGTTCTTTCAATTGAATCTTGTTCAATCAGATTTTGGACTAGGAAACAGTTGTACTTACAACTTGTGCCCACTCTTCATTTTTTGATGACCAACAAAAAGCTAGAATACTTATGTAGTCAGTGCAACCGAAACTGTCCAGAGATGCAAATCTTCAGTTTGCCCATTAACACATTTGCACTCGAGTTCTAGAGTAAACTTGAACTAATGACACGTGTAGTTTTGTTTACTGTGAAATGTTTAGTAAAGTCCTAATCTGGAAAGTTCAGGGATGGGTTCACAATTAACTAGACTGTAATCAAGTTTTGTTGGCAATCAAAATCTACCACTGTTTTGGTACTTCAAGTTTGAAAATAAAATAAAAAGATATCAACCCGTTCGTGGTAAGTGCAGAGGAGTATTACTAATGAAGTAGCGAAAACATTTAAAACCATCGTTCCTTTGGGAGGTTGCCTTTGGTCAAGATAAACACAATTTAACTTTTGTAGTCATTTGTAATATTTAAAATGTACCATTGTTAAAACTACTCTCCACAGTTGCAGGATGTGATGTGCAAATGCCAGAGAAAACCAATTTGGTGTAATGACTACTACCTTTGTTGAGACAGTAGTGCCAGCTATTACCTTTCCACTTCATTAGCTCAGATCTACATCAATACAAAGAGCGTGCAGAATAGGCATCATAGCAGTTGTCTGGGGCTGATGGAATATGAGTGGTGACCAGTGTAAATGAGAAATTCTCCACATGTAGTTACCCTCTTCAAGCCCAAATGAAAAAGAAAGTTTTTTTACTGAACATTACAGCGTCCTGTCGTTCAGTAACTTTTCCACTAGACGTGAGGGGTGTTGAACGTGCGATAATATCTGGCTTAACTTAACTTACATTTTTATCAGCCCACCCCAGTCACGCTAGATATGATCTGATCGGAGATTAGAGCAATTATCAAACAAAAGAGCACAGGCCCTCCAACCATCAATGCCAGAATGGAGTTAATTGGCTACATGGGGGTAAACTTCCCAACTTGTTGTTGGGCTATAAAATCGAACAAGTTGGGAGAACGGGATGTCGCCGTCATGAGGTGTGTTTATAACTGCTTGAAACTAAAAACTGAAGTGGGTTCGCAAAACCAATAGAATTAATGCATTAGTGGTCTTAATACTTTTGCTATATTTTTTCAGACGGTGCCATTTTATGTATTCTCCGAGTCTTATGGTGGTAAGATGGCTGCTGCTTTCAGTCAAGGTCTTCATGGTGCCATCCAATCAAAAGCTGTTCGATGTAACTTCAAGGGTTTTGCCATGGGAGATTCATGGATATCTCCTGAAGCATCCACACTGTCCTGGGCACCATATCTTTTTGCAACAGTAAGTATCGAGAGGAAGATTTGTAAGTTTGTTCATAAAAGATTTGTGTCTGTTTACTACAGAACAAAGGATAATGCCTCGTGTAGTAGAAATAAAGATTGTTAAGAAGCACCAGAGAACACGTTGAAATGACTATACCGGAAGCGCTTTATTCGATTTCTACAAGTTCCACCAGGGGTCGTTACTAACAAAGATAACTGCAGTGCAAATTACTCCCAAAGCAAATATCAGTTTTTGTAATCATCTGTTAAATTGCTGCTATTACGCAAGTACTGCAGCAGTAATATTCAAACAATTTTCGCAAATATCTAATGTCTCAAAATCTCTGTGAACAAAAGTAATTGGGTTTCTTCCATTAGGTGAATATGGCGAGTATCTTTGTTTTTGATATCGCGTATATCTACATCGACATCAGTTTTCTGTTGTGAAAGTGGAGACAACACAACAATGAGTGTCGACTTCCTCTTAATTGCACTTTACTTGGCTCGTATTACAAACCAATTACAAACTAACCTCGCCTGACTGTTCTGAAACATTGTTTCTGATGGGTGTATTTGTCTTTACTTACAAAAACACATTCAAAATTTGTTTTTGAATCATCAGAATTGCCCAGAAAACCAACTTGAACTATAGCTTTGAAATCAGAATACTGTTAGCATGTAGCTGACAAACAACATGAAATCAATATGTCACTAAATGTAATTCAGCTTGAGTGGATTTGCTAGAGGATAACACATCAGAGCCTGTGTGGTGATAACACATCAGAGCCTGTGTGGTGATAACACATCATAGCCTGTGTGGTGATAACACATCATAGCCTGTATGGTGATAACACATCAGAGCCTGTGTGGTGATAACACATCATAGCCTGTATGGTGATAACACATCAGGGCCTGTATGGTGATAACACATCAGAGCCTGTGTGGTGATAACACATCAGAGCCTGTGTGGTGATAACACATCAGAGCCTGTGTGGTGATAACACATCACAGGCTGTGTGGTGATAACACATCATAGCCTGTATGGTGATAACACATCAGGGCCTGTGTGGTGATAACACATCAGAGCCTGTGTGGTGATAACACATCACAGCCTGTGTGGTGATAACACATCACAGCCTGTGTGGTGATAACACATCACAGCCTGTATGGTGATAACACATCAGGTCCTGTATGGTGATAACACATCAGAGCCTGTGTGGTGATAACACATCACAGCCTGTGTGGTGATAACACATCAGAGCCTGTGTGGTGATAACTCAAGTCACATCTGCTGTTCAGTGTTTCACCTATGCCCTATCAATGAATTCTGCCATTCGTGCACACCAGTATAAGAATGTGATTTGAAGCGAAAGACGCTTTTGAGCTCTCACACTAACAAGCTGTCTTCAATGTTTCTTTATTGTCCATTTCTTCAGAGATTATTATTTTTTACAAATTGTATTTTTATTTTCATTCATATTCTTTCCACTCGTAATTAATCTTAATAAATGACCTTATTTCGCCAACTTCAATCTACTTATCATATCTCCGGGAGCTTAAGATGCACATATTACTTTTCTTGTTATTGAATATGTCAATCATAAAAAGTTGTACATAGAAGATTTGGAGCCTTTGGCAGATACACTTCAGAACCGTTTTGGTAGTTTGACAATGTATCCTTTGTATTTTAATTGTGGTTGTGACTTTTTCTTGAGCTCGCGGTATATTAATGTTTGTTCTCTTAAGTCGGTCGTAGATGAAAATGGTAAACAAGCCATAGATAAAGCTGCACGTCAGGCTTCAGCAGACATACAGTCAGGAAGGTGGAAGGAAGCAACTCAACAGTGGAGTGTCACAGAAGAGGTCTTGGAAAACAGCACCAACGATGTCAATTTCTACAACATTCTGCGGTGGGGTACACAGGGAGAAAACCTAAAGTTCCGCTCTAAACCAAGCACATTTACTGGTTATTGTTTAGGTAAGTGGTGTTGTATACTGTAATCAGTGTGCAGCTTAATTTGAGGACTACTATTGATTTGTAAATAAACACCTCCCAAAAGAAAAACACTTATGTCTAAAATGTTAAAATGTATGCAATTCTCATTTATTGGTTATCAGTTTTCAAAATGTGAAATCACAGGTTAACAAGTGATGTCATTCAATAAAGTGACTGTTTTGACTTATGTCGTGTGTGTGTCAGACACTAGGATATTCTTGACATAACAGACTGGAAAATGGGTGGTTCTGAATGAGAGCGTGTCGTTTCTGAAACAGCACCTTGATGGCCTTGGGCACCTCAGTATTCGTGAGTATTCATGCTGTGAATAATTTGCTCACAATGAAAACATGCATTTCTAAAGATATGCAGGAATTTTCAACGCTGATTCTTCATCTGTGCTCTGAGCTGCTTTAACCAGGTTCAAAGAGTGCGCGACTCCAGAGTAGGACAGTCGGGTGTGATGGCCGCATTGTCCAGTGCCACCGAGAACCAATTAAGTGGCCATAAGCTGCCTGTACATACTGGCAAATTTTCAAAATGCATAAGCCAACTTAATTTTAATTTTTTATGAAAAGCTTCATGTCAAACAATAGGCCCATCTGGTATTACAAAGTAATGAAAGTCTTCTTTGTTCTGGAGGTAAGAAAGTACTTTGTTTTCATTGACCTAGTTTTGGTCAGGGATATATTTTCACTGGTCATATGTCGGAAACCGTCAAGTTATATTGCGGTGGAAGTATTCCCGATTCAACTGTTTAAAAAGTACCAGAATTGAAAGATATCTTCAAGAAAGGAGATTCTTGTTGATTCAAAATTAACCCGCCAAATCAGCATCAGGTACAATAGCAGACACAAAATGAAATATCATAACAAAATGTTCACTTCACATCGCAATGCATTGCACATGTTGGATCATATAAGCTGGACTTGTTGTAGAATTTTTAGTTGACAGATCTTGTGCCATGCATTGTCATGTGAAGTGAGCATTCTGTTATGATATTTTGTTGTTTGTACGTGATGATGATATTTAATTAATTCGAAACATCATTTTCATGCTGCTCTGTATTGCATCATTTTTATTCATGTATTGGATGAAATAATTGCAGTTGTAAACCAGCATTTCTGTTAAGCATACGAGTCAAAGTGTAAAAAAAGTTAAACAATAAATTGAAAAGTAAATATTATCGTCTTCAGTTCGAATTTTTAAAGAGAAATTAGTGAGTAGGTTTTCTTCTCCAGTTTGGCTGTGAATTAATTAGGACATGTTAGTCATATATTTTGGCTATGATCTCCCTTAGGCGCTGAGGTAGCAAAACCCCAAATGTTAGCATAGGAGTTGCCTCATGTTTGAAGACCGAAAAGCCAGTAATGTAGCCGAGAATAACAGTTTTAAAGAATACAGCAACAAAGAACATGTGGAACTCTAATAGTGCGAAAACGCCAGGCTTCAACACTGCTTGACGGATAAGGCAAAATTGTGGGTAAACACAGCCAGATTGGAATGCTGCTGTGTAATCTGAGATGGCCCTATTAAAGGCACTTCATGTATTTTGAAAGTGCATTGCAACATGCCAATGTTACTTGCTTTTAAGTTTTCAAATAAACTGGTGTCAAGATTAGTGAACCAAGGAGTTATGCATCAAAAACTGTCCAAAAAAAACATTTTCTCACAATGACCTGTTAAATGAAGGATTGTTGTTTCCAAAAATTGCAGTTCATTGTTGGCTCTAATTCAAACATGTAGTTGAAACTATCTATTAAAAGCATTTTGGGCTATATTTCAACTAGAAAACTATAGTTAGAAATTGCCAATCTTCCACAACAATTGTTTCTGCCAAGTTTTACATATCTTTGATGTGCAAACCAGGACAGATTAGCTGTAGAAACTGGTTGTCCATTTATATATTGAATTTAAACTATATTATGTACACTCATGAAATTGTGTCAAAGATGAGCATGGATTTTTATCAGTTTGAGGCGGTAGTCTCTGAAATCAGAGCTATGTATTAAAATAAGTGGAAGCTAGCCTGTAGACAAATCCTTCTTTGTATGAATTTTACAAGTTAAGAAAACCTGATAGCTCTGTCAGTAATTGTAAAATATGTATACTGCGGCTCACATTCAGTGGTGACATGTTTTTTTATGTGTATTTCAGAAAAGTCATATCTTCGCCATATCATGTATATGCAACCAGATGAGCTATCTACTCTTATGAATGGTCCAGTTCGTAAAATGCTTGGAGTGATACCTGATAACGTTACCTGGGGCGGCCAGTCTGAAAAGGTATTCCAATACCAGAGAACAGAATTTATGAAACCTGTGGTAAACACTGGTAGGTATCATTTTTTTCTCCATGCCAATTTTTTTCTGCATGCTAATTTGGTCACTGCTTTGCAACCACTGATGGGCCCCCGTAGATAGTGTGAACTAGCCTTTCTAATCTGAAAAATCCTCGTCTCCATGCTGTAAACATCCCCTTTAAGCAAGACAAGGATTGGTGTGGAGAAGTCTTTTGAATTTTTCCAATGTGGCCTGGTCAGCCTGATCACTTCTCCACACTCCAGTCAGAAGGTGGTTTCCCATTGTCCAAACCGAAATAAAGAACCTTATGATAAGCAACAGTAGTAAATTGTCAGCATTCCCAATGGACTGGATTAACAGCCACGGCAATAAATATCTAACATTAAACGAATTAAGACCATAGATGGCGTATGTATTGGACCATGTGGAACGAGTCCTGAATAACGGTGAAGCAAATTATGGGCCAAACGAGAAATCTGTTCAAGTTGCATTGCCCAGTCTTCAGAGGTTCCACTGGATAAAAATTTGAGGATTTAAATTAGACTACGTGCGTTCTTAAATTTTCAAAATTAGTCAAGTAATAACGATATTGACAGAAAAAACCCAAGCCTTGAGCTATTCATTGGAAAGTAGTTTCCAGCATTGCTCATCAGCTACTTATACTCATCACTAACAAACAATACAAGCTGTGCCTGAAAAAATGTGGATGACATTGCCTCTAAGGGAGGATTGAAGACAGAACTGTGTGCAGCCAATGAATTTTGTGTTAATTGTGAGGCTCAAAAGTGGGTCAGACTGCTGTGGTGTGCCCCAGTGGTAATTTTGTTTTTGCATCCACGGCTGATTCTCCTTAACCCCTTGCAGGGTCATCAGTGTTTTTCTATGGACTTGATAACATAACGACTTTTGGACACATCTGACTACAACTGTGCCCCTTAGTGGCAATTTCACTTTTTTACGTTTACCTTTGTATCGTCAGAGTTCCTTGGCAGATTTTCATGAAATTGGCAAGTGGGTTTTTATAAACGAGATAACTACCCTTTTCCTGTTATCGGATGGGTTTGATGTATTCTGCACCACCTAGTGGCCAGTTTTAGCATACTAATAAACACCCCAAGAACCATGCCATGGGCACATTTCAATGCTTTATGTTACATGTTTGCTGTAGTCTCATCACTCTACCAGAATTGCATTAGTAAATTTTCAGATGATCACTAGCACTGCACCCCACAGACTCAATGTCAAGTTCTTGTATGAAAAATGAACAAAAAATGGGTGCATATCAACACTGTCTGTGTTCCTCTCATTGATAACATGCTTTGCATTTCAGTGGATGAACTTCTCAAAACAACCAACTTGTCAGTTGTGGTATATTCTGGACAACTTGATCTTATTGTGAATACCTTGGGTAAGTTGTACAAAACGTGATTTTGCAGCTCTAATCGTTCTGAAAAAGAAAAGGATTTTATTATGGAATTCTTTTAATTTTGGTGGAAAGGTAATGCTTGTTTAATTTACAAAAATTTGAAGCCATTTTTTCAATATTACATTGGAGAGCTTATAACATTTAACACGATGTTTTTAAATAACATGTTGGATTGTTACCTCAAGTATGTATAGCTAAGTTAAGCTACAGAGATAGAAATCAGGAACAACGGTGAGGATCCATAGTCACACGGATGGCAAGTCCACAACCATACTCTTGTGATGAAACGTGGTGCACCATAGGTTGCTGCAGTTGTTTTAAACTTTCATAATAAACATAGCTCCACATGCGACTGTATATACACTATACAGTAGGATTACCATGCAGGCTACCACGGTAAATCTTAGGCATCTGGGAGTAACCATGGCAAGTACTGACAAAATTTTGAGGGTCTGAATAAAGTTTGAAGTCTTGAGAGAGAATGTGGTCCTCTGCTTTTTCGTTTAAGTGCATAAAACCACAATTTACCAGTTTTGACAAGTGACTACATTGTCAACATCATTAAACCTTATTTTGTAGCACTGCATACCACAATCGTTAATTCAGTAACCCAAGAATAAGAAGTTAAAAGAAAAGTGACTTCAGTTGAAAGTTTCTGGACTCCACCAACATGAATGTGACATAGGAACATACCCAGCATCAGTGTGTCATTTCCACCAACGCGCGAGTTTCTTGCACAAACATGTGCCATATCCCCACTTCTTCGACATCCCGTGGGAAAGTCAAAAGTCACAGCGTGGTCAAATACCAAGTTGTCACAACTACCACAAACCAAAGACCTCATCATTCCTTATTATACCATAAACCACAGGAATACTAGCAGCAATATTTTGACGACTTTTCACACTAAACACACTGAATGATGATAATGACTAGAGCCAAGATTGTCCCGATTTTTCGTAGTATTTTCCAACCAATAAATGCTTGTAACTTGAGTTATCTAATCTACATGTCATCAGATAGTGTTTGTGGGTTTGACAGCTGATCGACTAGTGTGTTTGGTTTTTGGTGTTTTTATATGAAATTGGTGATTTTAAGCTGTTGAAAGCCCCACAGCTTTTGCTACTGTTTGAGAATCATGATAAACTGGGAGACATGATGGGCAGTACTACTAAACTGGGAGACATGATGGATAGTACTACTAAACTGGGAGACACCATGGGCAGTACTACTAAACTGGGAGACACCATGGGTAGTACTACTAAACTGGGAGACATGATGGATAGTACTACTAAACTGGGAGACATGATGGGTAGTACTACTAAACTGGGAGACATGATGGGTAGTACTACGGCAATGTGACTAATTACACTTTACACCAAATGACAAACAAATTTGTGATGTACTGTGATTAAGTATGCGTAAGTTACACAATTCCATGTCTGAAGACACTGAAGTTTGTCTCTCCAATGTTGATCACTTACACTGTACCAAAGTCTTGTGTAATACACCATCACACCTGTACCAAAGTCTTGTGTAATACACCATCACACCTGTACCAAAGTCTTGTGTAATACACCATCACACCTGTACCAAAGTCTTGTGTAATACACCATCACACATTGTTAGTCAAAAGTAATGCAACTTTTTGCCAATTGCTACTTGTACAATATGTGCTGATTAAAGGCATCATTACTCAGACTGTTGTATTTAAACCCGCCTTTTGTCATATTTTGTTATGAAGACCACTTAACGGCATGAAATTGATCTCAGTTTGTTCTGTAGTCAAAATAGATGCGATTTCTGGACTGGCAAAGCTCTGGCACTTAGTTATTGATTGAGATGAGGTTCTAAAAGTTGACTCGTCACATGTGTCATTTTATTTGTTGACCAAAAAGTCACTTCTCATTTGAAAAAAGAAAATGTTGAAGCCAATTTATAGCTCAAGTGGTTTAAATCAAAATTAAGTTTCTTTGATTGATCACAGGTTTAGTGTCACTTTCATTTATACATGCCTGCATTTCAGGAACTGAAGCTTGGGTTCAAACATTGAAGTGGCCAGGACTGGTGGGCTACAACAAGTCAACAAGAAAGCCGATTTACATAAACCAGAAGACAGCAGCATTCGTTAAGACTTACAAGAACTTCTCATTCTACTGGATCCTGGCAGCAGGTCACATGGTGCCCTCTGATGCTGGTTATACAGCACTGGAGATGGTGAAGATGGTTACTCAGCACTGAATGATGCACGTTACAAGTAACTGATTGATATTTACATCGATGTCTGGATGATGTTTGCATCCATGAGTGTCAGGAGTCGCATAACATTGAAATTATTCAAAAGATTGTGTCATATACTGGTACATAAAATTCCATGCAGTACTAACCAGGTCAAGCCGAATTCGCAAACTTCAAAACTCAAATGAATCAAAGTTTGCGGTGGTGAATCTTCGTTTAAACCATCAATGAATTCCATTTGATCAGTTTTTGTCACGTTAATAAGAATGGTTTTCAGACATGGCGCTGCATGGTGCACTTCCAAGGCTCAAAACTAATACCATTATGTATGGACATGTATTTACATTGAACTTTTTATGTTTAGCCAAAAACCATCCCAGTCAGAGCTCAACACGGCCATTCATCTCTCATTGCAAACACATTATTGATCTCATGTGAAAATGCTAACAATTTTCTGCAGTTATAGTGCACACTGCTTCTTTACAATTCACAGAAAGGATTATGGCAAGTCTTAATTTTGTTTTGCACTTGTTGGAAGAATTAATTCACAGTTTGAAGTGATAGGTTAACGCTAACTTTTCCCAGACAGCTACAGGTCTCAGGTGAACCTCATATGTTTTATATTTAGATTGTTAAATCATACAAATTTGCAGCAACTCTTTTTTCATACAAGTATCATTTAACACACCACTGGAATTTCCAGTTGAATGGCTAGTTTTTGATACAGTCTCACTACCTGTGGAGCTGTTCCAAAGACATTACCACGAAATAAACAATCAAGATAGTACATTTCACAAAGTAATTCGGTCATCGTTGACTAAATAAGTCTATGACAATGGAAGTATCATGTACATATCATACCATCGTTTTATCACAGTTGTTAAATTTCTTGGTGATAATGTCTTTAGGACTGTTGATTAACAGAGAGACTGTAAAAAATGCCAGTTAAACGAGGCTAGTTTCACACGGTCTAATTTGCCAATTTCCAGGCCTATAAAAGCATTGTTTCGTTTTAAACGAAATATGTAAATGTGGACCTTTTACACAAAAACATTGGGTCAATTCACCCCTTACATTTTCAGTATAAGCTGTAGGCCCTTACTTAATGGGGCAATGAACCTGTACCTTTGCCAAAAACATATTTTGATTTAGGCCATCTACTGTAACAGAATAGTCTCACTTTGTTCCTTACTCATATTAGAAATAATTTAAAGGAAGAAGAAATGATAGTTTGTTGTTGCTGTAGATGAGGTGAGTGAAGTTTCGTTTGTCACGACAGGTTAGTTTCAAATGTCAATGTAGTATGACCAGTATCCAGGTGTTTTCAACCAATTCATGCAAATAGGATAATATACCAGAACATGCTTCTTAGCAGTTTTAATATTGCTCAGTGTAGGAAATAGCTCACTATGAATGTAGTGAAGTCAAATTGTAGTTTGATAAACATACAAGCAGACATAACATGAGTATTCATTTATCCTAGAAGAGCAATTACTTTACGATTACTTGTACTTTGCATCACAACAGCTGAATGCGTTTCAACACAAAGCTCATAAAGCAAACTTGTGATATATTGCTAACTTGTTGAAAATGGGAAGTGCAATTCTGAATTGGCAGATAATGCAAATTCAAATCCAGCAGAGTGGCTTTAAGGCGTGAATAACAGCCCATCTGTGTTGCATGCACACATTGTGTGCTGATAATATTGAGTCTTAATAAACTACTTAATTGAGATACAACACATTTTATGGTCAAATATTTATTGAAATCTAAAAGAGGAGCTCTCTTAAATACATCAAACAAGATTTAACTACCATTTCATAAGATTTGTAATTGATTGCCAGATTGAACAATTTCTGAATGTGATCTGCTGTTAACAAACATCTATTAAAAGCTGCATTTCGTCCTGTTTAGCTGGCTTAAAAAAACAATTGTTTTCCTCTCATCAAATCTCATATTCTTACCATGATCACTCTATTTCCATTACTGACAAGTAAATCGAAACCACCAGCAGCGTAAGAAAATGCTTCAGTTTATTTGGGGGTTAGCCCATTTGAAAATAGCACATATGTGCATTGCCCGAGGCTTGAGGGCTCATTCAGTAACAATTTAAGATTGGATGAGCAAGGTAATGTTTTTAAACCCCAAAGTGCTCTGTTTAGTAAATCAACATTGACCGGGACAGTGACGAAATGCAACTTAAAGTTATGTGCACACAAGTACATTACGTACATACCAGGTTTATCGCAGGCTGCAGTGCAACAGTTGAAAACACTGATATTTCTAAAAACAAAAACGGTGGCAAGATAAATTTGAAATAAAAAAACATTGAAGATTTTCACCTACATTTACAGCTAACAGTAAATGTTGATGTCAAAGTATATCAATAAATGATAAACTTTGTGTTTTCAATCAAATACACATTAGTTTTAAATTTTACAATCTCAACAACTTCACATTTTCCTTATTGGTGGTATAGTTAGAGACAGAAAGATTTCAGATATACACCACAAATGCAACTTTGAAATAAATAAGAGCACTTGATCATCTTAAAGATGTCTAAAATTATGGAAATTCTTTTGTGAGGAAAACGCCCTTCTCTTGAATTAAAATCTATTAAAATATTCCAGCATTCAGAAATTTCAGTGAAAAAAAATTCTCAGTACGTCTTTAATGTTCTCAAGTATGATAACCATAAATCAAATCTGAAAGCAAAAGCTACATGATGGTTCTGAATCATTTACAGAGAGGCAAGCATTCGCAGAAACGCATTTAATGAAGTACGAGTGTGAATGTCAAAGTGTTGAGTCACCAACAATAACATGTTGGGGGCCGTTAGCCCAACAGCAAGTGCTGTGACCAGAGGTCACTTGCCTGAGTCAATCAGCTCGCCTGATGGTCCAGTTGCTGCGATATAGTGAAACAAAGAGTCACCAACACTAAGCCAGTGTTGGGGGCTTAGAGCCCAACAGCACATTAGCTGTGACAAGAGCACACTTGCCTGCTCGTCAAACACCCGTCGTACTGTACACTAGATGGTGGTATTGGTGATGGTTGAGTGAAAGGAAAGCGTCACCAACACTACTGTGTTGGGGGCATGACTACCCAACAGCACAATGGCTGTGACACAACTTGCCTGCCACTTACTGTAGTCCATAACAACACGGCTGAGGCGGAGATAACTTTATTGAGTGAATATAGCACAGCAGTACATTAGACAATATCGACTTGCCTTGTTAGGGCCAACAGTCCTCGTTGATCCAAACTGATAAAACACAAGTGAGCATGCCTGGACAATACCGACGTAAAACTACACACCACTAGCCATACCTTTGGATCTTCTTGGCGTCAAGAAATTAACATAACCTCAGCGTAGCAGTGTAACCCGTAAGCACCATTTATTGGCTGCAAAACACCACAGTACAACCTTACCATTCATATGTGGAACTGGAATAAAAATATCACTATGAATGGCTGGGGAAAGGCGCATTAATAAAAAAGTTCATTGACCAAACCGCGCAGTCATTAGTAGTGGCCGCTTCCTGGCATCATCATAGGTCTAAACATGGGCGGGGTGGGCATCAGTGGAGGTCGGACTCCCATCTGACCTGTAAAAACACCACAAAATTTTGTATTCTTAGGTTTGAAGAAACACAACTAGACAACATTGTAAAAACAAGAGCACAATATTTAACAATGGCTACAAACCCACTCCTAAAGCCAAAAACACACAGCTTAACAAACCAAACACAGTAATTAACCAAAAACATTTTCGCAAGAGTTTTAAAATGAACAATTTAACAAAGAAAAGCCATTGTGATTACAATGCAACATTTTTTTTGAATAGAGCTCACTGATTCTGAAGTGGGCAACAGTAAACTGAACGGTGATTTAGACATAGTCTAGCACAATCGTTTCATTTTTATCAACTCACCTTGCATCATCTGTGGTGGTGCTGGGCCACCAGGCATTCCAGCTGGCCGACCCTTGCTCCTGTATTTACCAAAACTAGCCCGCCTCTCCTCCTGTAAAAACACAATGGAAATACAAAATTATACCTAGCCTCGTTCCACCACAAAGTCAGCTTCGTGCAAGCCGAAAACAGTCCATTTTGTAATTGTAGCAACTTCCCGAGTTGGAAAGCCACACCAGTTGACTAGCTTGATAGATGTCGCTTCAGCGCTGCGCATGTACTACAAACATCACTGCAGTATACGCAAACAATGATATTATAGATGTTACTATTACCTAGCAGATATCAACATGGAATTAAAAGAGAATTATTGTGATGAAATCAACCTGTGCCCTTGTGGGTAGTGCGAGTTACTTCTATGAACAATCATGCGCTAGAATAGATTGGAGCCATCTAGTCTATGCTAAAGTACGAATCCAAGTAGTAGTCAATATTACATGAAACACAATGCCCCATAACAAATCATTGTCAAAGGATAACTATAAAATCATTCAGTAACCTTACCAAAGAAATATCTTCATCTGGATGGATGAGTTTGGAGCCTTCTATTTTCTTCACGGTAGGTGCAGCTGATATGGTAACATTAGTGTTCGTCTCTTGTGGCAGTAGGCCAGTGGTTGCACCCCCTGAATAGGCTGGGAACGTTGGTTTATTAGCTGTTGATTGACTGTTGCTTGAAGACGGAGGTTGAGTGGGCTTGAAATCGGGGCCAACAGGGGCTGAGCTTGTTTTGGTTTGTGACTGTACAGAAACAAATGAAACATGTCTCCACTGTTAAATATACTGAACACAGTCCTATGAGATCACAATGAAACAGGTCTCCAGTGTTAACTATACTGAACACAGTCCTATGAGATCACAATGTCCTGAAGCAGTCAATACTCAGAAGAAGGTTAGCGTTGGAAACAAATATTTCGTCAACGTTTCTATAGAAACTCTTAGAGAGCTGGGTGGGTCATCATTGTTTTGACTGCAGAAAACTTATTTTGACCACAACATAAGACCTAAAGAAAATCCAACTACTTAAACATCATGACGGCAACTTGCACTGAAGCTGCATATTCACAGTATAGCTGACTAAACTCAAAACCGTTCTCATAACAGTCTTTAACACGATAGGACTCTTATCTTCAATACCAAGAACTTACAAACTACCAACAACACAGGAAAACCCTTCAGAATTAACTACAGTTAGCCAACCCTAAAATTGCAGATTTAAAAATGGCATACCGCACGAGTTGCCAGCATACTTGGTAAAAATTCAAGATCAGATGAGCATGGTAGTTTTTAAACCCCAAAGCGCTTTGCTTAAGAATTCAAAATTAACANTAAAATGATCGTAATTTAGCAGCTAAGTTTGATAGCAATGCACCACAGTTTTGTTGGAAGTCTTTCATAGATTACAGATACGTCAAAGAACGTAAATTTGATGAATCTTAGCTTCCGATTTCACCCGTTTCGGAGACCGGGTTTCAACCGCCTTGGGTTATAATAAGCGCCCCCCTTAAACCGAACTTTTCTAAGCGCCCTGGGCGGTTATTACGGCGAATACGGTACTTAAACATCATGACGGCAACTTGCACTGAAGCTGCATATGCACAGTATAGCTGACTAAACTCAAAACCGTTCTCATAACAGTCTTAAACATGATAGGACTCTTATCTTCAATACCAAGAACTTACAAACTACCAGCAACACAGGAAAACCCTTCAGAATTAACTACAGTTAGCCAACCCTAAAATTGCAGATTTAAAAATGGCATACCGCACGAGTTGCCAGCATACTTGGTAAAAATTCAAGATCAGATGAGCATGTTAGTTTTTAAACCCCAAAGCGCTTTGCTTAAGAATTCAAAATTAACAGCATCATAATGCTCCTTTAATCAAGTTACACCAAAATCTACTATGAGGTTAGGAAATGATTTTTGATTTTGCATTAACAAAACGGTGTCAAAAGATTATGATCACCATACACCACATTTAGACTAACCTGACCAGCAGCTGGGAATAACATTCTTGTGGGACCACTCTGCGTGGATACAGGATTCATCTGTGTGTGCGGAGGTGGCCTCATACCCGGAGGTAGACGAGGAGGCATAGGACCCATCATGGGTGCCATCATACCACCCATTGGACCCATTGGTCTCATAGGACCTGCGGAGAAATGAAAAAGGTAAAACTATATAACTCTTCTTGAACTGGTGAATGGCCCAAAAAGCAACATTAACTTATCATTGGATGTTGTGCAGGCTAGAGCATCAAAGATGTAATCAACACGTAAGAGAACCATTTTTCATACATACTAAATTCAATTACTTTGTTGTCTTATCCTCCAACAAGTTTACTGTATATCACTGAAAGTCGTTTAAGTATCTTAATGACAAATTACTTGACCATACCTTAAGCTACTATGGACCTCAACGTCTTTATTTTGGACCCAAACATCATCCCAATTCCCCTGTTTCAAGTCAAGCAAAAAGTCCCCTCACCAGGCCACAAAATTCCTTCCCTTCGTCCTCTAAGCTGAGGGAGGGCTTTGGGTATATGTGGTGGTGTGTAACCAGAGGTGGTGTGCGATTTCAGTCTCATTTGGAAAAAACTCTACCCAAATCTAATGATGAGGTAACTGTATTTGTACCATATTATTGTAACTTTGAATAAACACACCAAAAAATCACATTTTATTTGGTGTGAATCAATAATCACTTGCTGAAAAATTCATCAAACAAAATAGAACTAGTTTGAAACAATGTACTGACCCATTGGACCCATCGGTGGCATTGGTCCCATAGGCCCCATTGGTCCCATCATAGGACCCATCATGCCCATAGGTGGCATCGGTGGCATGCCTGGACCAGTCATGGGTGGCACTGGAGGCGCTAACGGCTGACTGGGCATGGCTGGTTGACTGTCTTCATCGCTGTCATCCAGCCGAGCCTTTTTATTGCTAGGTTCACCTGTTGACAATAAATAAAGCACGGTTCAAAATACTGCATCATATCACAGTGCCAGCCAGCTAGCTGCAACAGAATAAGAACATTTTATGTCCCAAAGCAACCCTGAACAGTAAATAACTGGAGCAAACCTATTCTCCTGGGGGCAAAGAATTTGGAATGAAACATGAAAGATATGCAGCAATGTTCTATAGAACATGATCATGTGTCTGGTTTCATCCATTGTGCCGTATAAGAATGACTCGACATCTAGCATAACTAAACTTAAATATTTTCATTTTTAGTGAGATTCGTAGATTTAATTGCGCATTAGGTGGGATTTACAGGTTCTTGGCAGTTCTTTGCAACAACTTGACCCTTCGTGGAATCTGCAGAATTTGTCACTCTCGGGTTTGACACCCCTTAAGTGACAATTGCTCCAAATCCCACTCAGGGTCTGGATGAGGGAAACAATAGCCTCGCCATGTAATAACACACGCACACGCACACACACACCACAATAATTTGGCAGCAGCACCTCCACTACAAACATATGTATATTTCTGGCTGATAGACATTCTAGTCACATTCAAACAGGTCTACATTTTACCTCCACCTCCGCCTTTCTTTTGTTTCTCATGTTCTTCTATGTCTCCCTGAGGTATTCCTTCCATTCCATAGATTTCAATGTCCACATTGTTTCTGTTTGGCAATGCATTAGGCACCGAGTCCACTTTCTCCTTGTGAACCTGGAACAAGTTGAGTCAAAAAGCGCATTTACTCCAACATGCTCTATAATGAAATAACTATCAAATAGTGTATAGGCAGACCAGGTTCAGTATAGGCTTGTATTTTAACATGCCTGAATACAGTGGATAGACAAACCAGGTCCAGTATAGGTTGGTATCTTAACATACCTGCATATAGTGGATAGACTGACCAGGTCCAGTATAGGTTGGTATCTTAAAGGAGAATGCCACCCAAAAAACAATCTGTTTAGTATCAACTTAGATCGTGTAGTTCTACTCGATAACGGCACATTCGGTTGCGTTTCCCGACACCTGACGGCAAACAGAGGTGTTGATATTATCCAACGACATCATTTGTTTCACACGCAGTCTGTTCAGCAGTTCCCAACACGGGTTACTGGTGTCAGCTTATCGCTTGAATTCATCATTTAATATCAATAAATCACCAAACTTCGATGTAAAACCCTTAAAAATACACCGAGTTCTTATAAAAACGTGTTGTTTTATTTCGATATTACGGATTTATTCATTTGGTATTTGGACACACCATAGCCTACAAAGGTCAGCAAGCCAATTTACCAAGGTCCGTAGCAGGAGTTTGGGGTCTGTTTGGAGATAAATTCGAAGTATTATTTGTGAAATACAGACAAGAGAACCAAGATCTGTGTTGTTTAGACTTGTGATTTTTTGTGTTCTAAACACACAAAACGCTTGTTATCCCGGCCAGTGGCTCGAACCCAATCAGGCCCGTTGCGGCCGGACTGACTCGTTATCCTGTCCAGTGGCTTGGAACCCGATCAGGTCCGTCGCAGCCGCAGGGGCAGGCAAGAACATAAACCAGCTTGAGTTGGAAACTAAACCTCCAGCCACGAAAACACTATAACAGTCAGTGCTGTAGTGGCAAAAGTAGAGGTAAGTAGGCGCCGAAAGCCCACCGTATCACCTTGAGCATAGAACGTAACTTACGGTGCGTAGGCGCTACGTTCACATGCCAAAAGGTGGTTGGCTGCGCCTACGCCCCACTACAACACTGATAATAGTGAGCCATAGAAATAATGTGCACGTAATTATTTACGTGAATTAGCCACGAAACTGAAAATCTAATTACTTGTCGGGGGCCGCGAAGTCGGGTTCCCCTTCCACAGACCGTCAGGGCAAAGGTTGTACATTAACAATGATTTGAATAATGTATCTGTATTTCTAAATAACAGGGCTTGGAATGACCAATGACAAAAAACGCGGAAACTTTTACAGCTCAAATCATGCGCGCGCTACCCAGCCTTGAAGTGGTCAAAGTAAACCTTTCCCCGACAAAAATCGGGACTAAAAAAAATGAAAAAAAGAACAAAAAAAAACGTTACCACCATCAGTAACATGCGTCTGCGTCCTTTTAGGTCGCCCGTCCACTCCCAATCCACTAACTTTTGGCTGCAGAGCCGTAGTATTTGTCGCCGTGGTTTACAATAACACGAGACGCCATTGAAAATCCCACCACGCTATCCCAGATGCCCTGGCAATGTTGACAATTTACGTTCCTCCGAAACATAAAGAGCAACTTCCGCTTTTCGAGGTGAACGTCGTTTGCAACGCCGCGATAAGAAAGGACTTTGCCGCGGAAATTTTATATCAAATCCGATTTTTTTTACGCGGAAGTATAATAAAATGCGCGGAAAGAACATTTGAAAAAAGCGGAAATCCGCGTTTCCGCGGAAAATTCCAAGCCCTGAAATAAAGATTCCTCTAACTAAGACCATAGCATATAAAATCGAGTAACTGTTTCACAACAGCTTTCTGTCAGCAAACACTGAATTAGTCACACGGCCTCAGTGCCCGGTTAATTACCTTTATTCATTGCTGGCATCAAAAGCCCGTAACGCAGTGGTTTATTCATTGCTGGCTTCTCAACATTTACTCACGAATACTGCAAAGGCATTAAAAATTGTATCTAATGAGACAGACTTTTTTCAGTTTTATATAAGCATTGGTTAGGATGAGAATAATTCATTTTGAAACAGAATGCGGAATACATAGCAACTCGCACGGCACCAATCCCGACTTAGTCAAGAGTTCATCCGACGAAGACTTCACGGGTCGGATCATAGGTTTCACAGGGTATCAATTCGAACCGGAATACACTGATTAAGATACACTAGAGAGTCGCCGTGACCATGCACAGACAACGGAACGTATGGATAGTTCTTTGGTAAGCCCGAATTTGTCAGAGAAATCACTGTCGACGAAATGCCTGCCACAGACACGGAGATGTTTCACGGCCTCATACTTGCTATTAACAGCGTACCTTTCATTCTTTACTACCGTGAGCCACTTCCTAAGCATTTCAGGCTCTAGGAAGTCGAAAAAAACGATATACCCGCTTTCTTCACAGCTTCATAGTTCGGACAAGCGGGAACGATGCACAGCAATACAGCGGCATTAACTCTGCAGACGAATCACTGACGTCGCTGCGTCGTTTCTCACCTTCCTCACACTTTAACGCGACACCTCTCGGCAATGTGAGGTCAACTGTATAAGAGGCGATGTGGATATAGACCGATTACGACGGTAAAAAAGACTTGGGTGACATTCTCCTTTAACATACCTGCATACAGTGGATAGACAGCTCAGGTCCAGTGTAGGTTTGTATCTTAACATACCTGCATATAGTGGATAGACAGACCAGGTTTAGTACAGGCTTGTATCTTAACATACCAGATAGACAAACCAGGTCCAGTATAGGTTGGTATCTTAACATACCTGCATACAGTGGATAGACAGACCAGGTTCAGTATAGGCTTGTATTTTAACATACCTGCATACAGTGGATAGACAGGCCAGGTCCAGTATACAGCTTCTTGTGACAGATGTGGCATTTAAAGTGTTTGGCTTTCTGGTGCTGGATTAGGATCTTCTCATCATCAAATTCACGGTTACAATACCTGGCACAGCAGTTAAGAAATGCAGTTTGAAGATCATCTAGCTTCCATGACACAACAAAGTTTGTTGTGCCTAACCCCAATTTTCACAGTATTGTTTGAATTTCAGTGGGACATTTGATTGCTGCGAAGACACAGAAAAACTGCTCAGGGATTGCTTACCACAGGTTTATGAAGGTATGCAAAGGCATGATGATATGCCAAAAACTCTTATCTAGTCATCCCATGTAATGAGGAAAACCGATTTGTAATGACTAAGCAAAGGAGCACGTATTTATCAAATACATTTTCTCAGCATTGTTCATGTGAAAAACTAGCAGGATTCCATGTCTGAGGAGGATTCAGTTTCGTGCAATATGCTATCACTTCCCCGTTATTAAACTTTGCGGCCTAGATGAATTGGCAGCTGCTATTGCATGTTTGAATTTGACCATTAACATCAGTTAGGTGCAAAAGAGGGATGCATCAAGTTTAGACAAATTTCTGATATTTAATCACAAATTTGAAGCAAACATTAAAAGCAGGATGCTTTTAAGTGCCATCAAAAGATACAATAACTGTTAGTGATTTGTTGGGAGCCTGTTTGATAGAAAATAGTTTTAGATTCTACGTCTTATCTACGGTTGCTGTTTTTAGGTGATCTAAGCCTTGTGGTGATGATATGATTGTGGTTATGTTATGACAGGCCAGACAGGGATATACTTAGCCACTCGCCCAGTCACCAATGCGACTAAAAATGGTGCTGGGTGAGTAGAAGTTCACTGGCTGGTCACCCTGATGGCGAGCAAATCTTCAGAGCGCAGTAGTTGCACTCTATCATTTCCCAGCTTTTTGTAGAGTTCAAAAGTTTCTCTTCCCTCTAGTATTTCCATCCTGAATGTAAAGTTAATTTTGATGGGAGTCTCAAAGCTCCAGCAACAAAAAACATTGACGCAGTGTGCTCGAACTGAGCAAATAGATGTTAACTTTATGCGATTCGTTTAGACAAAAGGTCACAGTCAGTACAAGACATTTTAACGAAAATGACACCGGGGGCTTACCGGTGAACGAAGTTGGTATCCTGAATATTGGCAATGATTTACATTGTGACAAATGAAGTGAAGAACTTGAACGGGCGTGCGATTTCCAACCATTGCAGGCCACTTTATTGGGAGCGACTTAGTTGCCGACGCGAATGGTTGAATGAGCACTCTAATCGACACATGCATTCGAGTAGCTAAGTATGCAACTTGAAACAGGAGAAAATACGCATAGGAAAAATACCTGTGACTTTTCTAGGATTTAACTGCCTAATGACTGTCATCAAAGTCGTCAAAGATCGATAACTCTAAGTGCAACAAACTACTTCCTTTTGCTTGCTGTCCAAAATTTGGAACTCCAGCGATTGGGAATTATTCTTTCGAAAACCCCACAACATTCCCATGGCTGAATGACACAAGAAAAATTCTTGTAACTTGTGTTGTTTACATATTCAATGATTAGTTCTTCAAAATCCTTGAAATACTTCTGAATCCCAACAGATTTCTATTATCGGGTTATTCGAATAAATGTTCTCCAACCACAATTTCATGCTTACCAGTTTAGTTACAGAAGCATGGAACATTGTGTCGGGAACATCGGGCCCGGTGAACATTGTAAAGTACCAGGGTTCATTATTAAATAAACACCTGGGTGCTTGACACAGAAAAGCTTGTACTCTTTTTATTTAGGACTATCTCTGTTCGCTTCTGATGTGCGGCTTTGGAGTGGTATGCACGCTAAGTTCCCATACTTGAATGGCTGGAGTACACATTACATTGCCAGCAACATGTGAGTGACAGATGACTCCTGTCTAGGTACATGCTCAGCCCCAGAAACAGAGGTTAGAGAATTTCTTAACGACTCAAAACTAATCTGCTGAAAGACAAGTCCTGGCCCTTGTTTCAATTTCAACGTGTGCACATTATTTGATGTGCAATTCGAGTGTGTTATGTACGGCACTTGATTCTAAACTTTCAAGGGTTGGTTTACTGATAAACGTGGAGTAAACAGGGCCCCTTTTCAAAATAGATACCGGCAATGTTCGTTATTCAGTGAAAACTCGTTATCGGCAGCCATTTTGAAGAGGGACCCATTTACTCCACTTTTACCAGGGTTTACCGACTAAAAAGGTTGAATCCTTGAGTGAACAAGTTCTAAATTCTAAGGGCTACATTTCTGTGCAGTTATATTCGCCATATTATTTCTTAAAATAAACGTTTTCACGAAATTGCAATTTCGACGCGTGCGCATTAATGTTTGATGAACAATTCGAGTGCGATGCGTATGGCAGCCAGCTAGCTAGCTGTATGAAGACTATTGTCAAAATACAGCTAGGTACCATTGTGTGTTCAGTGCAGACAGACCTCCAAATTGCACACAGCCGGGGTAGTTCTGCTAGTCACCACGCCGTGAAACTTGTATAAATATGCAGAGCTAAAGACCGACAAGGATGCATGCAAAATCTGGGAGTCAACTGACACTCGCCTTGCCTGTTACAGCCATTTAAGTAAAACATAATCTAATAAACATCAGTTTCTTGCGTAATTCTCCGCCGTTAGTAACAAAGAAAAGTATGTCGTCGTTTTGAAAACAGTACACTCGTGACATATGCCATTTCCTGAGTTTTTGTGACATCTCTTGAAAGATGACAACAGCTTCGCAGCAGCCCAATTTGTTCTGAAATTCAGTTTGCTGGTATCAAAATACTAAAAACCAAACGAAACCAATTCCAATAATTTGTTGTGGCATGCACGCAACTTCATGAAAGAAGAACGGCTGATTGAAGAAAAATGAAACTGGTCAATAGGTGACGCAATATTTCATGGCGTTGAAAGCCAACGCAAAAGATCGCTCCACAACATTAACAGCAGAATATTCAGAAGAACGCTATTTTTTCCAACATTGCACTTGTAAATAATTCAGTGTACTCAAGGAAAAGTGTAGTTTTTAATGACACTAATTATGTGTCAGCTTTTATTTAGTCATTTTTACCCACACCGGTGCAAAATTGTATATTTAGTATACAGCTTTGTAAAAAAGGCTAGGTGTATGGCACTTGATTCTACACTTTCACTGTGCATATTTCCAGTTCCAACACCATTTAAGGCCAAAGCCTTTGCAAATGGGAACGCCAACGTTGAGGCGCTCGAATTTTCCGATGACTCAAAACCATATACAAGAAACATAAAGGTTGGACACTAAAACTTTGCCAAGCCGAGACTCCCAACTTCAACTGTCCCAAATCCAAATAAAATTTCCATGTATCTTTCTCAGACTGGTATTGCATGAATCTCCGAAGCCTTATTCTTCCTTGATTTCATTAAATTATCCTTGTGAGTGGTGAATTGGCGACGAAATTTTCGAAACAAACTCAACAATTTGAATTCAAGGACCTAAAATAGTTAACATGGCGGATTTCAGTTGTGCTTAAACTTGTTCGTCTGTCGAAGATAAAATTCCGAATTTAAGCAAGCAACCCCTATGTCAAAGTCAAGAAAATTATCCCCAATTTCAATGATTGAGGTTATTAAAATTAACCTTCCATTTATGTGTAATTTGTTTCTCCTTATAGCTCATTTTAACCTTTAACCTAGAATTTAATAGCAAGAATTGGTGTATCTTGTGTTTGATCTTGACATTATGTGGTATTCTTTGTTGAAGCACAACGAACACTCGGTTTTTGGCGGACATTTCCAATGTCTGACCACACGCTTAGTCGCGGTAAATCATCATCGGTAATTGCCGGATTTTGCTGTAGATCCGCCAAAAACCCAAATGCTCGAAGGTCATCTGTCACAAAATAAGGTCCTTGAATTTAACATTTTTTGTCGTCAAATGACAAATCACCACTCGAAGGCAATTTGAAGAGATCAAATGAAAGAAGGTATTCAAAGAATTGTTCGATGCTAGTTTCGTGGAGTTCCATGCTCATTTGAGTAGAAAATTCTGAGCAAACAGATTTTGAGTGCCCAACCTTTATGTTTCCTTAGTAGTGAGTGACGTCATTTGCGATCGAGTAACAGATAAACTCAAGCGCCTGTGCGTCTATCTACCGACTACCGACTTGGTCGTGGACGGAACGAAGAGATTTAACGAGACACGACGCAAAATTTGCTTGAAAATATTTTCATCATTCAAAGGATACCAACACCAAGGTTTCGACTGCTTCTTCTTTTTTCTTCCCATTCTCACTCGATATGACAGATCTTCAAACAAAGACGGAGAAAAGAACGCCAACCAACAACGCTTAAAATGGCGGAACACTAGTAGAAATGCCCGGATGAATGACAAATTGCGACACCTGGGGTTGATTCCGTTCTCGCGAGCAGACAAAAATCATAGCAGATAGGCCCACGTACGTTGTCTAAGCCTAATAATGCTAGGGCCTTGCGAAAATGCATGCGAGCACCCAGCCTAAAAATGGGGGGCTCGAATTTTTGAAATGCGGACCTTTCACTTAGATTTGCGCCGAATTAGTGGTAGCTCCTGCCTTTTTTATGGACTTTTAATTTTGTCTCGTTATCTACTTTTTTGTAGTTTTTGTTTCTTTGAGGAGGACCTTTTGCCCACTTCGTTCGAGCNACAATTCCCACTGGCGTCAAGAAGGATGTTCATCAGAGAATCTGATCGAAGGTCCTACTGCGTGGACTAAATGAATTGCCGCCAATAGTACTGGTACAGTTATGGCTAGTCCCAGCAATAAAACACTGGCTTGTGGACCGAAACTGGGACTTTTGGAGCTGCTTGTCTGAAGTTGAATTCCTCCAAAAATTCAAGTTTGGATCATTTTGCCCGAAGAAATGAGGATAAAAATAACCAAAAGAGATGCGTGGGTGTCGGTCTTCTGGTTTGTTTTAGTAACTATTTGAACCTTGACCTGCCGAACAAAATAGCACAGGAAAGCTTCACAATACACTAGACCAATAGCTAGATTAGCCTCAAATTAACAGCTGTAATCTGGACTTGAAACCAAACGAGGGATTTTTGTAATGTTGGTCCCCTAATCATTCACATCTTCCTAGTTGATCATATGATGTGGAATTGACACGAGAGTCATCACTGCGTGCATTTCGCAGGTGATAGATTTACCCTTGTCTTTGTATTAGAGAATAACTCATTAAGTACAGAATAATAGCAAAATAATTACCAAACGGTGTTTCATGCACCGATACTCTCTATAGCGTTTTCAAAGTGATAAAGTTAAGAACTTTATCAAGTTAGTCAAGTCATGTGACTTTCCACATATAAGGAAAACAACAGAATGCAAGTCAGGAAAGGTGTTTTCAGTCGGCCGGGCTTGCACGAAACCGACAGCGTGTAGACCGAAACTACTCCTTTTGAAACTTGGGTAGATTTCAGTAATGCTAGATCTTTTAGAAAACAAGGCGAGAGATTACGCGATATATAGCCGTGTAATCTAAAAGAGGGCACGTGATTTTGGCTAGATATTTCTCTGAGCCGCGACAGCCACTGAACTCTACCTTGCCGGTATTCACCGACTAAAAAACGCTGCATCAGTTTCACCCGTGCTTTCGTGTCTACTTTATCTTTTTTTTGTTGAAAAAGTGCACCAAAGCACCGATCCAGGTTTGCAACTGACGCCATGATTCGCCAAGCGATGGTTTAAGAAAAAAGGTTCTGTATCAGTTTTCTTCGAGTTAGTTGGCTTTTCTTTTTTGAAAGAGCGCGCAGACAACAATAGAAACATCGTATCATTTCCAAAATAAAAACAGTTACCATAACCAACTGTACCTTTTTTGGCAAATAAAGGCGGAGCCCTGCTGCGGGCAAAACATAAAAACAAATGAAGGAGCCCATGCGTTTCACAGTTGTCACCTATATAAATCACGTTTCAGAACCTTACAATCATTCCGTTTGATTCTCGCAAGAAGTCATCATAAAGAAAATAGTGCATTCCATGTATACTATAAGAATCCCAAACACCTTTAGCTGACGACGTACCGTAAAGTCATGACTATTGATTCAACACCGATACACGGCCATGATGGTTCTATATAAGCCCGGAAGTTTATTAATTTCAAGGGTGACGACGGAATTTTTGCGGTAGCACACAGATATTTAGTATTTTTAATGGCGTGACCTCAATATGGCGCTCCGCAGGCATTCGGCAGTTTCCGTAATGGAATCTGTCTATAGATCACATGTGCACAGACCGACGGAGTACTCTTCGATGAAAGATCAATGTCGACAAAAGCGAAAAGCCTATCAGATGCACTTTCAGGTTTAGTTATCTGCTATTATTTTCGACAGTGGTTTCAAACCAAGCTACGTTCAACATTCATTAGCAGTTACGGAAAGCCAAGTTTGCCGGCCGACCATGTTTTTTCACACCACGGGGCGTCCAACAAGTGCCATCTGCTGATCGGCTAACTCGCACGTCGGTCGTGTCCTGGCTCGTAATGCGCAAGTGACGTAAACCTTGTTATGCAGACTGGGCTATATTTGACTTTATGTATCTGGAGCGTCGCATGCTGTTGGACTCTGAATGATTAACAGTCAACAGAATACTCGTAACAAACAAACGCCGACAAAGTCTATTAGTTTTTAAAATGCGAAAGTAAACAATAAATGAATCAAAAACGCTGCACTTTAGTTGACCCGAAGGAATTGCGTGCTTGACAGCCGCGGCCTTAGTGGAATGACATTGTAATTCGATTGTTGGCGGAAAGAGCACAGTGGCGGATCTATGATATCACAAGGGGGGGCCAACATTTTGTCCGGCTGCAAGCATTTGCGCAATCCACGATTGCAGATGCGCATAGCACCGAATGTGGCCCCCTCCCGCCCAGGAAATTTTTCTGCAGCCAAGGGGAGGGGAGGCCCGGGCCCCCTAGCCCCCCCCCCCCCCTAAATCCGCCTGTGGAGCAATGTGTGCCTGTTGCATGAAACAGTCCCAAATAGGGACGCAACTACGTTGACTAATTGACTGCGTATTTGTGATTGTCCTTTTTTCAGCTGCTTGAGTCTCATTACTAAATCAAAATTTGACTTTGATACAAATCGAGAGTGAACACTAGGTCTACGTTGAATTCTCAGTATAAATGAAAATAAGTAGGAATCTTTTGATAAAACGCCCCTCAGTAACTCAGAAGAAATTAGGGGCTCAATTTTAATTATTTATTAGAAAATGTCATTAGTCAAAAGAAGAGCTCATAATTGAGACAAAAAATATCACATCTGCAAATAAAGAATGAAACAAAAACGCAGAACTGAGATTCAGGTAACTCGTGGGCGCACCCGGGGGGGGCGAGGTCGGAGGGCTCGAATGCGTAAAGGAGACAAAAGTCCGCCACAAAGCCCCACAGGAATTCGACGGGGATGCACAATCCGTAGGCCTGAACCTAGTGGCCCTGTTTTTTTTTTAGTTCTCGCTGATTTTTTTTTTTCAGTAAAAAGTTAACAGCATACCCCTATAATTTAGGCTGGGTGCGCGCATGTAACTTAGTTGGCACTGTTGTTCATGGAACGGGGCACAGCTCGCTGGTTCCTACTCTTTCACAGCGCTACGAAAGGTACGAGCAGTGTGATATGTTGTTTATCATGGCTTCTCATTGGTTAAAGTAATGAAACCGACGACAAAACATTCAGTCATTCCCAGTTTTGCCGAAAACGCGTCTATTTAGATACAAAATATTGGGTGAACCTGTTGAAAAAGTTTGTTTTTGTATTTAAGGGTGTGACGTCTTCACCATAGGGTGAAATTTCGCGTTAATACGGTTTTATATGAGATTAACCACTTTTTGCTGTCCCTCTTGCATAGCGGTACTTCACTGACCTCAGCGTCGTTCATTACAAATCAGTCAGTAATGCCCATAACCCACCCCACACATAACGATTTCCGAAAAGGCGAAATAGGCGCATGTTTGACTTGTACTCAGATTCTCGAGTAAGTTCAGGGGCAAAATTCACAGAAAAACCACAAAGAAATATTCGCAAATCAATACACTCATCACTTCCGCCTACTATTCAGCAACAAAGATAACCCCGACTTGAAGAAACAAATTTTTCACCGGCCACTCACTGAGCTCGTTCTTTTGTGACGTAATAGAAGACCACAAAACAAATTTTCCATACAGTCCAGGCCCAGGTGTCGCCAAATATTTAATCTGGTGTAGCTCGTCTGCTTACTAATCTACACGAAGACATTGCCGTGTAGTTTCGTGTCCATAACTTTCTTGGTTGTTCTTTTAGTCCACTCAGTTTCATTGACGAGTATCCATATGTTGTTCTACTGAATGTCGCATGTGGACGCCGCAGTTAAACTACGAGTTATTGCGTTGTTTTAACCATGTATATGCTCTGCTACACCTGATGAGCTATTTGCCTTTCTCTACACCCTTTCTCGTGCTCAGCACTTCCAATTTCTAGTTGGCGTTTCACCGATATTGGATTCACCAAGGCACTCTCGTGGGAGTTGATAGATGACGTAATTCAGTCAGATTAGCAATCAGTCAAATGACAACCGTTTTCATGGCAATAAGTACGACACAAGTAAAAACAAAAATACCCGACGACCAAAAGCTCTCAGGTTCAACAGAAACACCTCCTTGCACGTGAGGAAAACATACAATCCTAATGATGCCCTTACTGGGGGCCGGCCTGCTTGTTGTAATAGAATCACCCCAATGTTCATACCGGTACTTGGTTTTATTCAGAAACACGAGACAAGAGCGACACTCACTCTCTGATTAAGGCAATGTTTTCTAGAAAAACAAGCTGCAAGGAATAATCCTATAGAAGATTTGAAGAAAAATCGCTTTACGATTTGTGCCCCTGTGCCTACGCGAATTCCTAAAATAACAACAGATCACCACTGCTTTGTTAGAAACAGAGCTTCGGGCGAGACTATATCTTTGGCTCTCCCAAAGAGAGAAATTTTTAAACAGAAGGGAGACATACTTAGCTGTGATGTTGCATTAGAGGGTCACGACGATCGTTACCTCAACTGTAACCAACAGTATCCCTTGGCTGTCAAATACTTACCCACTTTTTGTTTGTCCCAAAAGTACCTCCAGTCACCAAATTTTCTTGGATTCAACAAAATACTACTTTCCTAGCATACTAACGTAGTGTTGTTGAGGTAGATTTGCTTATTTTTTTCTGTAACATACCGATACAGCTAAGGGTAACCAAGACGTCTGCTGATACAGGGTAACCAAGACGTCTTTCTAAACCTAAAATAAACAGGGCTTATGAACGGAGTACTTCTTTGACAGAAATCAAACTGTTAAATTTTATTTTTATTGTGTCAACAATGTGAAATAGTTTGTAAATATCAGGACTCATATTATACAACATAATAAAACAAACTGAAACATAACACCCTCAATTAAAACATATTAAACATTATTTACAACCTCCTAAAAATAAAGATCCTCAAATAATTACAATGAAGAACTATACAGAGATGTGAAAGTTGGTAGAGTGTTAGCCTAAAAACTAATAAAACAACAAAACTAGCAGACAAGCTAATACTACAAGAACTACAGCTGCTTAGATTGGAGCACTGTTAACCTAATTTTCTAGGGTCCACTTCTTGCACAAATCAACGCTATCACACAAAAAGCAGTCTGTGCTCAATTGTACTAGAATTTCTATCAATTCCACTAGAGTAAACACCCTCCAGCGCATCACTCTAAATGTTCCATGTTCCAAAATATTCTATTTACACACACACACACAGAATGAAAATGTCACTGGAAACAAATTTACAATTTTCTACCACAAAACAAAATCACATAACATTAACTCATCTATTGGAATAACTTAGAATTCAATATTTTCAACTAATTTAACATCGGACCAGTCTTTCAAGTGCTATCTACAATTCAACAGAAGAGTGATGCATCTTCTGCACCATTAAAGATATCTGGCACAGTTTGGTCCATGTCTTTGGAATCTAGACGAGGTTTGGCTGTCATTAATGACTTGCAATGGAACCAGGGATGTTGAAGAACTTGCTCAGCAGTAAAGCGTTGGGACGGCACAAGCCTCAGCAAGCTACGGATCAAACACTTGGCTTTCGTAGACACAGACTCTGGCACAGTGTACTGTCCGCGGCGGATTTTATTGAACAGAGCGCCAGGCTCTGAGTCATGAAATGGATATCTTCCTATTAACATGGTGTAGAGAACAACACCGAGGCTCCAGGAATCAGCAGCTCTACCAGAGTAGCGATCGCTGTTCTGCAAGATTTCCGGACTCACATAAGCAGGGCAGCCATGTTTATCTGACATTCCATCATCCTGCTCATTTTCTAGAACACTAGCGTCTTCTAACCCATCTAACACCAATTGGGTCCTGAAATGAAATTAATAAAGATTATACTGGTTTTACTGTGAAATCAATCCATCTCAATCTCAGTATGAACACCACAGTAGAGGGATTAACATGATTAAGCCAACTTCTGAGTGACATCTCTGAAAATACCCCATTACCATCCACATTATACTCAAAGGTCACCCAGGTTTAGTTTGTAAACAACACTGATAACAGCAAGTCACCATATCCTGTTTGGATTTAGTACTCAGAAAATTCAATAAGTGCAGATGGGAAAACACAATTTACTAGAAAACTGTATCTGAGAAGCCAAGTCTCAGATCTTACTGTAGATGTCCTATTATTTCTTGGCTCTTAAGCAATAAATGGTAATAGCCACTTACAGGGAGTCCCACATTTTGAGAACCAATTTCCTCCATTAAATAAGGGGCATCAGCCACATCATACTGTTTTTCAAAATCTAGGACATCTATAATGATGCATTTATAGGACAGCAACAGATGACCATTTGTAACCCTTGCACAATTTGTGCTGTATCTACAAATTGTCATTGACATAATAGTTGGAATTCTACAATGGCTTTGGCTTTTGTAGTTGTAAACCCCAAGCATCCACAAACCAGAAAACCCGGAACTGACTTCCTTGCTGATCCAGTTCCATATAATGCTTTATGTAAACAGGACTGATCAACTCACAACTAAAGACCCTTTCATACTAACTTATCTCCAGAATGAGCGGAGCATCAGGGTAAACTGCGAATTTAGTTGAATTGTTCATACCACCACCTTCAGTATTTAATTCTATTGAAGTAAATGGTAGGTGACGCTATCATCATCAAAGTAATCACATGCATCCCATGCATGCTAAAATTTTTTTAATGTGACCATATTAGAACATTTACGTGTGCTAAACTGCTAACATAAAACTTATTTCGAATTTGATTGGTGAGCAAAATATAAGCAACAATTAGTGACAACACAGCCCTCTAATTGTTGACAATAACAGTGGCCACTGGCGATAACTTTGATGAGACCAAAGTTGACTGTTCATACCGCACCGCACCATTGACACTCCGCTATTAAGTACACCTATTTACTGCAAAGTTAACTGGCGCTGTTAACTTCGATGCAGGACTGAAATTAAACCATTCATAAAAACGGTAACTCCCCAATATTAGTATGAAAGTGAATATTACCCAATTAACTGTAACAATTTCTGTTCTGGTAGGCAACCAACTACCAGTAAAAAAGGTACAAGGATAACGCAATACACATAGCTGGGAATGATGTCAGAATGTTAACAATCCACCCAAAATCAATGCACTCACATTAAAATTATTTGCATAGCTTAAATGCCAACGAGGCACCAGTGGTATTTCCATCAACATTTGCTTTTTATGGTGCATAAAATCCAATAGCTGACTAGCCGCCAGCACTGGTCTGCAAAAACAGCCAATTATTTTAGTTGGCAAGCTTCATATGACATTTCCTGTAGAAGGAATCCCCAAGGCTTCTGCGACAGGATGTACTAATTAATCACAGCACTGACAAGACAGCAAGCCTCTGTGTAAGAATAAAATGCACTTGCCATGGTGGTGATGAGTGTTCATCCCTAATACATAATAACTTTCATCAGCAGTTGTAGGTGATGTAAGCTATATGACGTATCACTACCTCCACACTACCATGAGATAAACAACTATCTCAAGTGTTGTTGCATCCACGAAACTATAACAAAAACAACCTTCACAAACTCTTTGGAATAATGGAAACACATATTCGCGAAACCATAAAAGTCTTCACTGGAAGTTCTTCATTAGCAGGTTAATAACCAGAGCACAAGTTCAAATAAAGGATAAATGCAGGTCACCTTGACATGGCACCTTATGGCAGCCTTTGTTGAACACTACTATCACTGCCACTGCCACTACCACTACATGAGATTTTCTATTCACAGAATCAAGAGCCAACAAAAGAAATCAGAAGTTTAAACTGTTTTTACACGGGGTGCAGTTCATACGTTGCAAGTAGTAACGATTGGACTTGCTCCACTTTAAATGCACTTACACGACATTTGATTGCAAAGTGGATCAGCACGAGTAATTTAAACGAAGACTGTCTGTACATGCTTGCATAAACCATATCGAACATCCATTCTGCATGGAATGCAAGTGAATCACTCAAATCTACACTATTACACAAGCGTAACAGAGATGATCCTTCAGCTTTGCCCCAGTTTGTGTTTAGACATGTAATTGATATTGGAGAAAACTGATCAAGTGCAACTCGCTCTACCTCTCAAACCAGTGTAAAAATGGCCGCCGCAGTGTCAACTTGCTCCGTATCAGTTGTGCTCACACACACATTTGTGCCCAATCAGCTGTTCCTTGTTAGTTGATTCGAAACAACTATCTCCGGTGTAAATGCAGCTAAAGACTATAAACCAGTTTATTTCCTAAAAAGGTGTTTCATATCAACAACTAAGATCTGTTTGGCGAATTGGAAAACAAAAAAATTACTGTGAATAAAGCATGAAGTTCAACAAAAAAATCCTGTGTGCTAATTTTTCGTGAACACAGCCAACCTATTGCGAATTGTCAAATGTCAATCATAATATTACCTTATCAATTAAACCATGATTGAATCATTCACATAATCTGAGATATTGGTCCTAGACATAATGCATGGACTGAAATGTGGTCATTTTCATTCATATTTATCAAAGGATCAATCTAACCAAAATGTCAACTTGTTTCACATTCAATAAATGAAGAACCTCAGGTTATCCAAGCACACACCAGGAAATCAACCTCCAACCCTCACATGTAATGTGTGTAGGTTAACCAATCATACCAGGAAATCAACCTCCAACCAGGCCTTCATGCAGCGTACGTCCTGGGCGTCCAAATGGACGCCCCAGCACTAAAATAGACGCCCTGGCAAGGACGCCCAATGTATCATTTGGACGCCCACTGTCAATAGGAACCTTTCAAGTTTGGACACACACATTGTAATGATTACTAGGAAGCCTCTGAAGGCTCACAGTGGGGGCTCTTTTTTCAAAGCAGGAAGAAATATACAATGTATATACAAAGTATATACAATGTTGCTATGCTCACCCTTGGTTGATAGCATTGTAAAAGTCTTGGTCTACACCAATGTTTTATTAAAA
>NMRA01000046.1:799261-830257 GCA_002633005.1 Phoronis australis | reverse complement strand
GCTCCCCGAGCCACCGTCGCCGTAAAATGTTCAGACTCCTATAGAAACAACCTTGTTCCGGCTGAAGCGGGCAGTTAAAAACAAACTCATTCCGGGTGGCTAAAAAGGGTACAATGTAGGTGGTAACGATATCCAGAAAGTCAACCCTACTAGATGGAGTTTGCCTCGCAAAATCGTATTATTATAACGTTTCTTACCATTGTAGGGTTTTAATATCTTATTACCGCAAACACTGAGGTTAACGACTATGCTCACGTACAAGCCTACTCCCTACCTTTAAAGTGTTTCATAATAAGCGCTCACTGATCTATTAAAAGTCCCCCCTTAAATTTTGAGAATTTCAAATTAAGCGCCCACACTTCAAGCTAGCGCCCATGATAGCACAACAAACGACAGCGTGTGGTTTAAAATTGACACGCAGCTTATATGGTGTGTCACTTTCATTTTACACAACTTCAGTTTTCAAAAACGTCTTTTCACAATATGTAAAAACCAAATCCCGGCTTTGTTTTATACCTCGGAAAGCAAGTTAACACTAGTGACATGTGTGTCGTTTTGTGACTGACCTATTTTTCCCGTACTTGAAAGGTATTGAGAAGCAAACTCGCCATTACCCGAGTTAGTTAGTTTGAATCGTTAACGACTTGGATGACAACCAGTAGCAGGCCAGATCTAACAAAATCCTGGATGCTTTTTCAACGGGCATTTTCTCCCTTTTCACATCGCAAATTTAGCTACTCGAATGCACAAGTCAGTTAGAGAGCACTGATTCAACTTTTACGTCGGCAACTTGCCCTGCGCTCTAGAGTCTTTCAATGGCGGTCGTGAAGAACAGTAAGGCCCTACATGCATGAATGAAGTCAATTCTGAGATCCAAAATTTGTGGGTATCTAACGCTGCAGGTAAGAGCATAATCTAAACATTTTCTCGATGATCTAAAAAATCTATTTTGGCGCGTAAAAATGGCGGGAAAATTTTGCGACCTGGCATTTACGAATGCGAGCTGGATTTTGAAAATGCGACCTGGGATTTTGGCTAGGTCGCAAAATGCGACCTGGCGATTTTAATAGCGTCGAGCCCTGCAGGATACCAATGAACTAAAGACTTAGCATCTCCCCACCCCCACATAAAATCTTTCTGGTCGCATTAAAGTGGCCTTTGACATTTGTAAACATTTCATTGAATATTATGCAACCTCATGCTTAGGATCAACAAGTATAATTTGCTGACTCAGCATATGCCATAGCATGACTCGACTAAAATGTTGCACTCTTCTGACCAGTCATTCCAGAGATGGTGTTATGAAATGCTACGTCATCACGAACGGTTTACATTGAACAAAAACTGTTTACTCTCATTATACCAGTATTTGAAGTGCAGCTTTACTGGGAACATGATAATAACATGTTCACAGAAAAAAAAATGCTTTAACTACCCAAACATTATACACCAATCATTTTGGGAAATAATTTTTTGCAATTTCTGAGCATTTTACATACTATACTGCTTCACCAATTCCCACTCACAAATCAGTCTGATTCATCATAACAAGGTTACCGACTTCCAACCTACAACCTACGTCAGTGGAAACAAATATGTGAATCTTAACAGCTCAAATTTCTTAGCGATATTCACTAGAAAAAAATAGCTCAGCCACCAGAATGGAAGAATCTAAAAAAATACAAACCTTTGTGGGTCTTTGAACAAAAACTTGCGAAGCTTGAGGTCACGTAGTACTAGTCCTCGGCTGTGACAGTGATATACAGCAGCAACTATTTGTTTGAACAGTCTTTTGGCTTCTTCATCTTTCAAACGCTTTTTGCTCCGCACATATGAATGCAAATCACCATAGTTTTTCTCAAAGAATATGTAAGCCTTTGTTTGTCCCAGAAGTATCTCAACAATTTCATTTATATTTTCGTGACAGTCGACACTCCAATATGCTGACATCGAGTCTCTGTAAGTCTGTATACTGAACTCCTGCAAAAATGACATTTTTACATCAGTATGATTTGTAACAAAGAAAACAATTTCCGATTATTCCAATATCACCGATCTCAACTTAACACGGTAAAAGAATTCAACATTTTTGAAACAACAAAATCGTGTAACATTTAGCATTGTTTATTAAAATTTAATACCAAATGCAACACATAAGAAACTTAAAAAGCTAATTTCCTGGATACCATATTTCTAATGAAATGCATGAAAGCAAAATCATCAATTTTAAAGGTACTTACTTTACATATTAGTTCTTCCTGAGTAATTGTATTTATACTTGTGTATTTTACATATAGGCTACTCCTTTCCACTTCTTCTGTAAGCAAATATTTTCCAATACGCAAGACTTCATGATTTCCTGACTGTGGGAAAGTCGGAGGACTGTTAGGTTGCAAATTCGGACTCAAGTTACCAACATTTGGTGGCGGATCGAAGTCCACATGTTTTCGTGGACCACTTGTAATTATGAGAGATCTTGGTCGAGAACGATACCGACTCATTGAAACACAATGTTCAATTAAAATTCCTCACAAAAGTCAATTGCGAAAAATAATTATCACAGACAAACTAAAAGATGACAGTCTCTAACCCTTTCACACAGGTTTAAGTTCTTTGTTTCTCTCTCAACCTTTGTTCCACGAGTGGGGATTTTGTCACCTGTTCAGGTATTAGCACCATTCACTTAAATTGAGCAACAATGAGATACTCGTTTCCTTGGAATACGACAAAAAATCAGTCAAAAGTTAACGTATAAAAATAAGATTCCTTTCTCATACGACAGTCGTTTGCACGTCCTTGATAAACACAGATATGAGTTGTGACTTATGACAGTGCGAGACTGTGACGTTTCAGCGTTGTTTCAGAAGTTCGCAATAAATATATACGCCTACGAAATTTCGGGCTGTCGTTTACCTACAACTTTACACCACAGAATCCCTCTTACGAATACGTAAGTCTGAATTCATTGTGTTCAAATGTTCCTTTCAAATCAACGAGTTCCAGAACACTTCACGAGGTCCCACACAAATTGCACACGTATGACGAAACGACCTGTCAACTCGACTCCGTCGAAAGTTCTTTGTCAACGCAAAAACAGCGAACTTTCTACACTTGGAAATGGGGTTTTTGCTTGAAAAAATCCAGACTAGTCCATAAAGGTTCAATTCACACAACACGTATCCTTAACACAGTGAAGGATCGCCACGAACCCTTCGGAAAGACAATTTGGAACACACTAATGACGAAAAGCACCCATTCTTCCGTGAGCCATACTGCTGTGAATCACCTCAGTTAACCGGTTCGGGAAGTATAGGGTGTATCACTACGCAGCTGTTGTCGCAGTACACTAACAACGCGTTGCGAGCAAGATAAATAACTACTAAAATGTTCAGACAAATGAATTTTGATCGTCGACAAACGATCAAAATTGATATGGGCATTGATGTAGCTTTTGACTGTTGGTTGTTATGTAAAACCTAAGCACTATTTTTCACGGAAAATTATTGGATTGGCGTCTTACTCAGAATTGCCCACGTCATTTTTGACCTCTGGATTACGATTGCATCACGCTTGGGTCACCTCCGTGCTATTGTTGGGCTGTCGGAACACGCAATCTGGGAGCAATGTCTCTGACTAATTTATTATTTCCCAATCACTGTTTGACTGTCTTTTGGAAATATATAGAAATAACTTCACAAACTTACATCCATTTGAAGTCGCTCAAAGTTAACAAAAATTGTCATTTCCTGAAAGCACTGTGACTGAATTCATGATTCGGATCACGAGTTCACCTGTATAAGGCGGGACACCCACGACCCGACGCGTGGGCCTGAAGAAAGCAGGGAACAAAGCGCAGATTCGGGTAATGTCCGCATCAGTCATTACTCAAGTGAAACGAAATCCCACCACTAAGGGTGAGCCATGAATTTCCAGGTATAGGACAAGGCAATCAATCATGAAGTGTCTTTAACTAGTGAATGACGGAACATTTTCCAAATTGATCGTCCAGTACAGTGCCTCCGACGAGTATTCATGAAAATAGTTAGTGAGAAACTGGTTCATTTTTTTCCAAAATCTGATACAAAGCCTTATTTCAGAACTTCAGTTAAAGCTGCATTTCGCATGATGAGCTACCTTTATTTGACGGCAAAAATGAAAATCGACTGGCCTTAGTAACGACTGGCCTTAGTAACGACTAATACCGATTTTATGAGAATAAAAAGCCTTGCTCGATTTTCGTTTTTTAGAGAGGTTGACAGGGTGAAATGTAGATTTGAACTGAGCCCGTCCACCAGCCACTAGGAACAGTACTGTGGTAATTATGAAATCCACCCTGCAACCCGGCAAGTCTTCATAAGTTCATGTCTCACAACATTTCTTTACTCCGGCACAAATTTCCGTCTCCGTCCCGACAAAAAAATTTTGGTACCGGGATTTTCCGTAGATAAGTCCATGGGCGTGTATTCGGAAAATGAAAATTTTCAGGAGTTTTATTAACACCAAACAAATACGCGGACGTTTATTCGGAAAAGAGGAGCGTGCACACGGAAAGTCATAGTTTTGGTGATGCCAGCATGGCCAATACACGTACGCTTAAGAAGTTTCCTGACTGACAGTTTTTACATAAAACTGTGTTTTTTAATTTTATGTTAATACATGCGTAGTTCGCCAACAGTTTTTCGTTTTTATAAATGATAAATGCTCCAGAAAAATGAATTTGAGACTAAAAGTTGACGCTGAGTGGGATTTTAGAGGACATTTTTCGAATAAACGCCCCAGTATCTGGACCCTTGAAGTTGTAACACCAAATAAACATTTATTTGGCATATTTTTCCGAATAAACGCCCATTGGCTTTAAGCACGTTCAAAACTGACATGGGGAAGAATTTCCACCGTTTTGGGCAATAAAGGTTAACGTTTTCTTCGCTTAGGTCAACTCAGTCCCCGGCATCACTCCGTACTAATGTCTTACTGGTAGTATAGACAATCGCGGCTATGCTCGTCTTCGTACAACCAAGTTCCTTTCTGACTTCGGATTAGGAAAAGTCATATCACGCGAGTTGGCTAGCTAGATATGTCGTTACTTCGCATTTAAAAGTGCTACATCAATAAAACATATTTTATTTGTTCTTATTATTATGTATCTGGTACACAAGGAGTTATTCAAATTACCCTATAGACAGTGCAATATGAAGACAAATGTGCAGTATGCAGGATAAGGTCTCAGTGCTGCCGGGACTACCTAAGACCAGCGTACTCTACGCTACGAGTTACTCGACGTCATTTTTGTGACCAATCATTTGACAGAATCAGATTCCCAGTCTAGGTTAGGCCTCGCCCACCGTAGTCTGTCTACCGTCGTGTAACTCCGCCAGGGCAGAGTTCCATGGACTGCAAGAGTTTCGGTAACCTGGTTCCCGGGCCTCACAATGTGACGTCACGGATAGCGTGTAGGGCCCCCAACCTCTAGAGGGTCTGTGCAAAACGGGACACTAGAGTTTCGGCTACACTTTCAAAAGCAAATGCCAACGTGTAAGCTTAATTAAATTAGTACTTGGTTTTTAGTTCTCGCGTTTTCTCAGCAAGCCCATACAAAACAAAAGTTGTGCTTACACTGAGAAGTTAGGACCAGGATAGTTGCAATTTGTGAATTACCAAACAATTACGCTGATTTTTTGGGTTTTGCTGAAGTTTACTTATCGTATGCGAAAAAAACAGTGACAGTTGGAAACGTATACTTTTGTAGTCATCCGGGAGGAAGAAAACAATACCACCCAAGTCCCCAGTTGCTACTCCTCCGGTTATCACCAAGTAGCACACCAGTGATCGAGATTTCCGACACCCCACAGAGTCACCAACACCAACAACCAACACCAACGGCGTCTGCGTATATAACACGAGCAATAAATTCCTTACTACTGTATTTATTATGGCTGGAGTCGTACTGTAGTTTTAACTATAGATGTCAGGCCTAGGGTCATTCCACATGAAATCACCCAGAGGGTGTCAAGGTCACCATCTCAGAATTGTATGAAAATTTACTGAGATGTTAATCATGATACACAATGATTACCTGTAAAACTTTATTCACATTCACCCAAGTCAAAGGGTCTCCGAGATGTGGCCCTATTGGGCGCCACGCCCCTTATTGATCTCGCGAATTGAAACTGTGATTTTTTCAGATTTTGGAGAGTCCTGTCACTTCAAAATTAAGCATTGGATTGTCCTGAAAATGCTTGTATGGATTAACTGGATATCAGGCTGTCAGAATCAATCACCAGAGTTCACTTAGCAAATGTCATACCTGAACTGAGGGGGTCCCAAATGCCAAAAAACTGTGATCGCGAATCCCGAATTAGACTTTTGATTGGCTCCAGAATATCAAATAAAAGAAATGAAAGCATTGTTACTGTTAACTGTAAAAAGTAATACACAACCTATTTTGGTGGTCAATGTTGGAGCTATGTGGTAGGTACTTTTCATCAAACTTTCCAGGGTCCGTGGACACCCCGGCGGGGCAGTTTACTCAGACAGGGGCCACCCGCCGCGCCCGGATTTAGGGTACGTGCGTTGTCACAACCTCACCATCAATGGAACGTCATTACCAGATGAGTTGTCTATTTTAAAGACGCAATAAGCCGCATAAGACAGCTTTTGTCCTGAAGGAAGGAAAAAACAATCATGAGTAACGAGAATCGTAAAATACAGCAATGTAAAAGTGCCCAAGGATGAGGTTCCGGACTTATATGGGCCGCACCCGTGGAGTCAGGTTTTTTAGCTTTGACTGGTACAATGATGTGTCATGAACTTAATTCGGAGTATGGTCTATAACTAAACTATAGCTGCAGATAGTGTTACTAGCTACTAACAGCGCTATACAGATCTCAGTCCGTAAATTAGCAAATTGTGCTACTATCACAACACTATATAGTTAATGTAGCGTTAACAGCGGATATATGACTAACATAAAACTGTCCTGGACATGTGTAAGTTTTCAAATATTCAACACTTGGTCTGGTTCCAGCAAGCCGAAATACTGACAGTCAAGTTCCTGACTGCATTGACTTCCTTTAGTTATTGGTAAGATGCAGCGCTGCGCTTATACTACAAGTGAACACCAGTACAATACATCGTTAAGTTTTGTACAGGTTATACTGCATCGCTTGGCAATTCATGACGTTTCAAACCTCGTTTACCCAGGATTAGGTACCTCTGTGCAGCGTTAAAACACGCACACGCACCCACACCCGCACAGGCACACACGATACCTTCATAGATTCAGAAATTGATGTGGGCGGCCTTGGAAGCCAGAACTATTCCAGTGCTCAGTTGCATGAAACAGTCCCAAATAGGGACTCAACTACTAAGTTCCCTAAATCTATTTGTAGGCATGTGAAAAAACTGATTGCTTATCTTATGATGTTTGAGTCTCATTACTATGTTAATGTTCGGCTATCGAGAGTGAATTCTACATTGAATTCTCAATATTATAGAAAATAAGTTGGGATCTTTTCATGAAACGCTCCTAATTTAAGGATTAAGAATCTAATTATTTTGACAGAATTAGAGGCTCGATTTTTAGTTATATTATTAGAAAATTTCACTGATCAAAAAGAGCTTTTAAGTAAAGATAAAATGATATAAAAATTTTGCACCTCAGTGATCCTAAGAACAAAACAAATACGAAAAAGATTTAGGGAACTTGGTTGAGTCCCTGTTTAGTACTATTTCATGCAACCAGGCACTAGCACTATTGGATTAGCACAATCTTCTAATGTTGATCAAACAGGGGAGTTCACTGAAAATATTGTGTATCCGCTATTTGCACTATTAGATCAACTCTATCTTTTAACTTGAAAACTTCTGACACAAGAGTTCCCAATGAAGACAAATATCACTTTCGTCTAATAGAAAGATCACACCCAAGAGTCTAAATTAGCAAATAGTGTCACAACAATAGCCCTAATAGTAGATGTTGAATCCATGAGTGGAATCATACTGTTCCAATAGCGCTATTGGATTAGCGCTATCTTCTAAATTAGAAAGACTAAACAAACATGAGTTCTCACGATCCACCGTTAGCGCTATTTGAATAGCACTACTTTTAAATTTAAAAAATATGGAGCACAAGAGTTCGTTGACCATTAGCACAATTGGAGTAGCACCATCTGTTTCCGAACTTAGAAAATCGAACACAGAGAGTGCAACTACAGTAGAACCTTAGCGTAGAGTTTTAATGCACTGAGTGAAATCAGTGGCNTAGCACCGAATGGGGGGAGGTCGGGAGGGGGGTTTGCCCCCCCTCCCGCGCAAGGAAATTTTTCTGTTCTTCCTCTAAAAATTAAGCATTTTCCTTGATTCCTGAAGTATTATCCAAGAAAAAAAGGCAAAGAAAAAAAAAGAACAGGGAGAACGTGTCAAACTTGACAAACTTTACCAAAGACTCGATTACAATTCACATCTTACAAGCAGCTTCTGTTTTTTCATCGTCACTCAGATTCCATTTTCTTTCAAAAATGAAGTAATTTTCTTCATTGCACAGTGAAGAAGACGACGGAAACGGAGTCGTAGTGCGCAGCGCCACAGCCGGTCGCCTGGGACATCGCGGGAGAGCCTATACTTAGCCATAGTTCCGTTACGATTGTGCCGTGTTCCGAATTTGACACTTCAAATTGGATCAGAGCCCCCCCCCCCCTCAAACACAAAAAATTCACACATCTTGTTTCAGCCGTATAATGTTAATTACCGGGGTTGATTAATAAACTCAACATGTCCCTACGCTCTTGCTGTTTTATTTTTTGCGGCAGCCAGGGGGGGGGGGCGGCCCCCCCCCTAAATCCGCCTATGGAAATCTGTTTCAGTGCATGGAATCAAATTGCAATTTTTATATAACAAACTCTCAACACGGCAAGTCGATCTGTGTCAGCTAATACATCAAATGGCAATAAACCGCACGTGAAAGACACGCGGACGCTCAGAGCCTGGGGTCTAATGTTTCTTTTGATCCAAATCGAAATTATTGATGGCATCTTCTATGATTTTGTGCGAACTTAGATAAGTATCCGTTACTCTATGTGAGAGTACATGATTGCTTACGCGAATAACTGTATAACTACTAAAGTTAGAAATTCGAATGTGAACTCGGAAATCTCGAGGTTTGGTCGAGTTTGTAGCTCGAATCTGAGGGTGATTATGTGCGAATTTCAGTTGGACCAGAAACCCAATATGAAAAGCCATAATGTTCTCGAGCACAAAGTAGTAGACACTCATTTTGAACCCACAAGAATAGACAATGCGAAAAATAGTTTCGAGTTCGACTCCGAGTACAAAGCGAAGTTAAATACAAATTAACAATTTTACCTAAATATTTTAAAGACATTATTTCCGCTTCCTTCTTGTTAAATGTCATTAAACGGATCTTCACGCAAACCACTTAATTAAACAGAAGCCCAAATTTGCTCTTTCAACATTTGTTTGACTATCACATCACCTGACTAGCAAGGAAAAAATGTGACACGTTATGAGGGTTTCGTAACGTTTTAACCAATTAACTGCCATTCCACGAGAGCACCAAAAGGTCGACTCTAGGGTTACCGACTCAGATCGTGTGTAGGCCTACATCCTTGTGGGATATGTTCAAAATGCTTATTTGATTTTTTGGGCCATTATTTTTTAAGTTAGGACATCATGAATATTTTGGCCCAAAATGGCTCATTTTTGGTTCAAAAAGGTTCAGTTAGTGAAGTTTTTTTAAAACGGATTAAAAGAATGGGAAAGAAAAATATGCTTATGTAGACATTGAACCTCTCTCTCTGAAGACAGTTTCCGTTAACATTCAATGGAGTGCCAAAATTCTGTAAATTTTGCCCAATTTTGTGTCTTTGATTTTTAGCCAGTTCTGAGGTGCTCTGGGGGCCAGTTTGCGAGGTGCTGGGCTTTTTGTTTGTTTTCAAGCAATAGCCGATAGAAAAGACATACCATCGCGTATTTTACAGTGCCTGACTACGGACAGTATGCAGCTGTATCTTATAAATCTCATAAAGGGGCTTCATTATTTTTTGCAAATATGTTTCTATGACAATCAAATCAGTGGATGTCAATTTTTAGATACTTTGACTACTGCTGGGCCCCTGGAGACAGTTTCTATTACAAGATTTCTTAGGGTGAAATTTGGCCAAAACGTTTCCATCGAGGAAATGATGGCACATGCATGTTTGAGAACGATTTCAATACTAATCTAACATGATTTTTGACTAATATCGAAACCGCGTTTAAATGCTGCACTCTAGCGTGGTTTTTGTTTCCCACTTCTAACTTAGCCAAAAACTAATATTATTTAGTGCATGTTTTCGAATGAGTCTAACCTGTGCTGCCACACCTGTGACAGTTTCAGCACTTTGGAAACCATTCATGCGTCTAACCTGTGCCCCACGTCAGCTGCTAACTGGTGCCCTGGTAACGTTCACCTTATTATATGATAATCATTACATAAAATATATAAAGTCACTTTAATCTGAGTTTTGTCATTTTTACAGATGCTAATGGTTTAATGATTGCACCCAAATCTGATTTTGTCACTTGTTACACTTTCATGAGAGATAAAATGACATCTCTTAAAAATATTGGACAAACTAGGTTTCGAAATTTTCATTGTAAGTATGGCTTACACCTATCAAAGTGATCTCAAAACACATTAATACCCAAACTAAAAGGATTCTAACAGCCTTTTGCCACAGTAATTAACATTGAACCAAGCTCAGATAAGTATGAAAGTAGACATGCCTAATTGTTACTATGGCGACCATAAAAGTTTTCATCCTAAACTAGAAAGTGACTACCTTAGACATAAATAATATGAAGGTGCAAAGCAGGAATCGAGTAATCTACACACTTCATAATCCAAATGTAACCTATTTCTGTAAATCTAGTAAGATTTTTTTTCACATTTTGTTGCTTTGATGTATCATGAAGCAGAAAGTAACTAGTCACAAAACATGAATCAAAAGCGCATTCTGTGCAAAGAATTTAGAAAAATATGAGTCCTGTTGTGACATATAATCATACCTTGATCAGAAGTTGACTTTCAAACAAAAAACAATTTCAGAACAAAAGAATTTAGCAGAATGCAAGGTCAATTGAATGGGCACTTCACATTGAAATGAATAGAAGATTCAAAATAGTTATGACTCAATCACCAAAAAAAAATGTACAAAACTGCTTTTTGTACCAGAGAATCTGCAAATGTATTATTGTTAAATGTTCACCAAGGACAGTGTAGCCTGTTGAACATGCCTTTCAGTTCACAAAAGTCGCCATGTTGTCCAACCTGAATTGTAAGCACTTTAACCACTCAATTCAATAAGTTACACTTGCGTGATTAAATCCTGATGTAAACTCTTGGATTGACAGAATGGTAGGTAAAAATATGTTACTAAATTCTATTGCTAGAATATTTGTGAAAATAATGTTTAAGCACTTTAAATCCGTAACCTGTGCTGCTGACATCTCAAGATGACCAACCCACTGAAATAAAGTCAAAATTTGACACAGTGATAACTTTTTAATGCACCATGCGATTTTGAAATTTTTTCATTTTTGTATTTCATATATTGATACCTTTCCTGTGATGTAGGCTTTTGTCTTCGAAGTGAAAAAATAATCTTTTATCACGAACCTATAATTCAAAAGAATTTTTTAAATAAAAGCTAAATTGTCTTGAAATATTGCACAAATCTGAATGTTTCATTAAAAATCGCACGAATTATTCATATCAGCCTAAAAGTTGTCACTGAGGTCATCAACCGTTCTGGGTATTGACACCAGGCAATTATGCCATCTCTTGTGCCTGTGTAATCTCTTAGAAATTTGATGTTTTCAGTAGGCAAAAACGTGTCATTTTGTTCATAAACCTTTGAAGGCATATAGGTAAAAAACCAAGAAGTCAATAAGTGGAAAATAGGTGATTTTTGTATCAGAGCCACACCATGATCACATAGACAAAGACTAAGCTGAATATGGAAGATGACCCCAAATGATTTTTTGATTTCTTTTGATTTTCTTGTGGAATGGCTCTTAAAGAGGCATGGAACGCGAAAGCTCACCAAAAAATCTTTTAAACAATTCCTGAGGAAAGTACCATCTCACAACGTCTAGTGCAGAACAATTCAGTTTTCCCCTCGAGAAAGTGGCCAGAAAAAATCCCAAAATTCACGATTTTTGAATGATACACGCGACGGAAAAACTCTGTGGAGACGAGCTTTGCCTTGTGGGAGAAAAATCAATGAAATGACAAGCAGTTGACATCTTTTTTTTTAAATCTGAAACTAAAAGAAAATGTTTTCATAAGAACAGAAATTTAAAATCTTTATGAACAAAAACTAAAAATACCTGGTGAGCAGGTTCAATTCTGTTTCAATAGCAGAAAACCACATTCAATATCACAGTTTAGTCTGTTTTTCGCGATCCAGGGATCTTTAAGGCCATGGAAGAGGTATTTTCACTAAGTTGCCAATCCATTATTCAGGATCTGTCATGTAGGCGATCATCTATAACTAACAATGGTTAAATGTCCAGTTTCCAGGATCTGCCATGTAGATGACCATCTATAATTAAGAATGGATAAATGTCCAGTATCCAGGATCTGTCATGTAAGCGATCATCTATAACTAACAATGGATAAATGCCAACGTATATCCATATCTATGATAAAAAGAACTTCTGATGGCTTGACATGCTACTAAAATGAGGTGATCTTAGCACATTGTATTTCTATGTCTATGTCTAAGTCTACTTGAAGGGCTGCTTTAGATGATCAATATCCAACAATCCTTTGTGTATGTAAAAGGTTAACAATCTTCACGGGCGTTTCCCGTACCAGTATTTCCTTAAATACAAGAACCGAGAAATAAGGTTAGTCACGATCCATCTTTATGACTACAAATCCTCATTTAATCAAAAGGTTTACATACATTCAGTGACATGCCCAACCTTTCCAAAGATAAACTGATTTCAACTTCCAACAGTAATACAGTTATTACAGCTGTCAGGCAATAATGTGTTTCAGATTCAAACTTTTGCCATTATAAATCTTAACACAGTTTCCACTCCATTTGACTTTGACATGTAGCTTCTCGTGCATACGGGGCTCCTTTCCATCTTCTTTCTTCACTCTCACAGATCAGGTATGTTAATAGGTGTTATTCACAGTTTTTCACTGCCAAAAACTGGCAATAACGGTGTAACATAATGTGCTGCACTGACAGAGTACATAAAGATGCACCTAGCTTCTTTTGCATTTCGACTTTGCTGCCTGTCTGTTTTTCTTCTCCATATATCTCTTTAATTCCAGATTGTCCTCCATGTCTGACATGACCAACTGTTTATTGTTGTTACAGCCACCGTAAGGACACCTAGTGAGAGGAAGATTAAACTTGAAATTTGACACGAGACAGAATTAATTTTACTCTTCTTCAAGGAGTCATTGTGACTACACAACACTGACTTTCACCAAGGTTTTCTTATGTGTTTTGGGGTGGAACCCTTTGTTTTAGTTCTCTGGCAAGGATTATCAACCAAATGAAACAGAAAAATTCCACGTCACTACATTCCAGTTTGAACTTTACTATTTTGGGTTGAATCCAGTAGTGCTGTGTGGGACCTCAGTGGCATTGACCCAGACTTTTCTCACCTGTATATGCCAGTATTGGACAAGTTGTCCACGTCAGGCACAGACTGAAGCTGAAGGCAATCTTGAATTGTAGTCACTGTTGCTACAGTCATCACAGACACACATCAAGTAAACAAAATTGTTCATAATGTCATGCTGTGCCAACCTGCTAAGTTGTCTATTTACAGAACCAGGAACTACTGAGAAGCCAAGTTGGTCTGTGGAGGTTTGTCTAATCATGTATATGACTTCTCAAATGATAATTTAAGAATGTTTAACCTTGATACTACTCCTTGAGATCTGTGGTCAATCTACTACGCAACAATTAAACTGAAGAACTAGATTTAAAATGCTACACAGGTTACTCCTGTTGCATTTCTCTGTAGCTCAGTGGTCAATAAATCTGTGAAAAGTTTTAATCTATGGCTGATGCAGTCATACATTGTTCTAGGCTAGCCAGGTATATAAGTCAGTGCCAGCCAAAGAAATACAAATGAGTGTCAGCTTGATAAGGATACACTTGTACACGTATACTGGTTGAAAACCACGTTCCATTTAATTTGTGCCATGAAATTTCCTTACCTTGCTTTGCGTCCTCCTGCTTTGATCATTGACAACACACTTTCCCTATCATAGGTGTGACTGCAGATCTTATTTTTCATGGGATTCACCATCTCTTTCTGTGTATAAGGACATTTGGTGGAGATCTCTTGCTGTGTCATAACAATGTCACCGTCACCAACTGGCTGACTATCCTGTACTGTTGATAGGTCATCATCTAAAAGCAATGTCAAGTATTTCATAATAACAATCTCTCTCTTTTCAAGCAAGTAACATAAATAAGCACCGACAATATTTATTGCAGGTGGCAGCTAGGGAATAAATTCTGAAAAATTTGTTGCCAGCAGAAATTACTGAATGTTACACGGACCAATTTCCCAACCAGGTTTATTTCCCAGCTCTTGGATAGTATATTTTGGCACACTTATAGTAAAATGTTAGACTACTTTAATTGAACAATAACACAGCAGCTACAGTTTCTTTTGGTTTGCAACTTCATGATAGTACAATAGCATGACTACCATCATTCCATGCAGTACAGACCAATGTAGTACAATACACTATACAGCAGTACAGTATAGTTCATTCAGTACACAGTCAGTAATAGTGCAGTGCAGTGCAGGGCAGGGCAGGGCAGGGCAGGGCAGGGCAGGGCAGGGCAGGGCAGCACAGTACAGTACAGTGCAGAAAATTACAAGCAATAATAGTACAATACAGTACAGCCAACACAGCACACTCCACCTCATGAACTGCAATGTATCTCAATTGATTAGACAAAGCTTTATTTTCTCTTGAAGAGAAAAAAAGGAATAAAAACCAGGGTGAAGAGTTGAATCTTAAAAAATCGAAAGGCAGAAAATTTGGGTTTGAATCATTACTTTAGATATTAATTTTATACCAAATACAGTTTTCTGCGACTATCCTCTAAATAGATGCACACTCTTCCTTTAAAAATAATTGCAGCTATTGCTACCTATTGGCACACAAACAGTATGACAATAACAGTGATACCTGGATGTTCTGCGTCCCATATCCTTTGCATCATGTCTCTATATTTGTCATGTTGTTCTAACTCAGTGTCATCATTATTGCTCGTTATTTCTTCTAATTTGGCATTCAACAAACTGTCAATGTCTTCAGGGTCTTCTATGACCTACAAATCAAAACCAGTTGTAGGTATATTCTGAGCAAATTCCATGAAGTCCCTATCTTGGAAATGAACAACAAAAAATAATGCACAACATAAATTAAGAACATCTCAAACTTCAAAAAATTGGACATAAACATTTCTAGCAAAATACCTTATCTTCATTCTTGGGGAACTTCAAACACAAAATGTATAGCGTATAGCGAGAAAATCAGATTTAGCGGAACCACCTTGGCACCTTTCGCGCCTCCCAACTTAATTCATTTTCACTCAACTTCGGCAATGCAACTTAATTTGAACTTAGGAACACGATTTCTCAAAAACGGCTTGTTGGATTTTGCTGAAACTTTCCAGACTTAATACTTATTCATTAATCTCAAAAACATTTCTAGGATTTTTTATACAAAGGCCTACTTTGTACGTAATGCAACAAAGACGAAAATAACTACATTTTTATAAAAATTCCTTGCGTTTTGCGAGTTCATTTGCCATAAAAACCAAACTAAAAGACTAAACGAAAATTCCAAACAGCATTTTTGAGGTAACTGGTGAAGCTTTTATCAAAAAAAGTTTCATTAAAATCAAGTGAGAGGTTGTTCTGGTATGAATGTACCTTTCTTAAAAATAAAATTTTGACTTAAAAAGGTGTTAATGTAATAATAATAATGGCACATACATATAAAAATACATTTTTGTAAACCCAGATCTCATTTTCTGTCAGAAACTTTTGCTTTGACAAAGCTCGTTTTTCATATACGAGTTAGAAAACAAACACATAGCTAACACCGAACTAGCACATTGATGCCACATTGCCAGTTCATTCCACGTCAACTTCTGTCAGTTTGCGACATGTCGAGATTTCTATGTAAATCTGCCTCAACACATTAGAATGGATGTGTATTGTATTGATAGTTCCCTTTCTAACCAATAGATGGCTCTAGACAAGTTCATTTGCTCAAAAGAGACAACATACCTCAGATTTGATAGCATCTGCAGCTTCAATGAATTGATTTAACTCTCTCTGCATGCTAACATACTGCAGCATTTTGTCCTTCAGTTCTTGGATTTTCTCACTCTCTGTAAAAAGGAAAAGAATTAAGATAAAATCAAAACTGGCAAATTGGAGATGCATCCATTAACGCTATCCACTCACAAGTGCAAGTTATTTTTTTTAAAAATTGGTTATTATGAAAAGACAAATTTACAATAATTCTAGTAGAGCCCAGAAAATGCTAGAAAGCCTTATACCTGTCCGTAAGTTAGCGAAATCACTCCCTTCATCTGCAATATGTGGCAATATCTGAGGAAGATTACCATAATCTGAAACTTGCGATACTTCCCTTGCTGAACGCACCACAAGTGAAAACATGCTTCAAATGTACCTCAATGTCTGAGACAATTCTGTCTTAAGTGAAAAACTACTACCTTCAACAATTCAACTGAAAACTTTACTGCCAAACAAACAATACAGCAGAAATTATTCATATTTGCTTATTTTTTCAGTTTTCCTTCAAAAATAAAGCAGACTTTCCACTCATAGTATTAAAGGCCAAAGAAAATGGTCATGACTACCTTTATCAAGTGCATTAACTACAAGTATTTTTGCACACAACTAAAATATGTTTTGCTATTCCTCTTCAGCTACAAATTAATAATCGCATGTTACTTTTGTGGCAACAAGAAACTGACAATTTAACATCAAGTATAGCAGAGACACCAGTTATTAGACAACATGACAAAGCAGACGAGCGCTTCAGGAACTCGTTCACTTTCTTCATCATTCCATAAAATCAATTAGTTTTACAATGCCCTGAAATCACTGTGTGTTATGGAATGACATGTACCGATCTAGTTGTTCTCATCTATTGTATTGTTTGATAGCCATGCAGGAGTTGTACTCATTGATTTCGGTGTATTGAAAATACATCTTTGTTGTTTTCAAAGAGTTAACATATATCTTGACCAAAACAAAAACATAGTCAGCTTTTCATTATGCTCAATCTTCAATTTTTCAGTATACTATCATTAGCTTTTTTCAAAATTATTGACAAAATACTTTTGAGAGTCTTGTAATACGAACTCAGTCATTGCGGGTGAGTGTATATGTCATAAACAGCGTAAGTTCGTGACTGGGATCCACTGAGCAAGACATGCCGAATATCCTTTATAATCAACAGAGACAAATCGTGTCTAATATACATGTAACTTCTATCTGTAGCAAATATAAAAAGTGCATCATGTTAAAAAAATTTTGACAGAGGGTGATTCTTTCAGTGCCTTACACTTTGTTGCAGACGTCCAACACAGACACATGTGGATTGACTATCAAACAACAGCAAACATCTTAGTTAGCGCCAGTGCCATCTTTGTGTTTCACAGCTGAACTACTACTTTACACTACCCATGTTATGCTCTTTGGTCACCTTCAAAGGGAGGTCCTGCGACAAAAGAGGACTTTTCAGCTATGATTTTCAGAGAATGCCAACTACTGTGACTTTTTGTGCATGCGGCTGTATATCATAACTCTCACAACTAAGAGTTTATAAATCACATTGTCAGCAAAATATAATTTACCAGTTTTATCACTCTCCACAAAGTCCACAACCACATCTACGGTTGTGTCCATACCAGCAGTAATATATTCCTCCACTTTCTTCATTGTAGCAAGTGCTTGGTCAACTTTAGCTGTATTGACAGGCATGATGAAGATGATCTAGAACCAAGATTGAAAGCTGGAATAAGTGCAATGTTGACAACATGCATGACGCAACTATTCAAAACTGCTGCTGACATACCACTGCGGACATACTACAGGAAGCTTCCTTAACAGTGCTGTGGCAATTTCATAAAAAACAGGGAAAATCTAAGATGAAACAACATGCGCCTTCAGCAACCAATTTTTCAACTCGAAGGATGAGAGTGTGATATTGGATAGGAAGAATATGCTTACAAAGACATTTATTTGATACCAGAACATTATTTATAGCAGGCATATACATTGCTTTTGCTAGAAATAGATCGTAACTAAATGAACCAATTTAAAACCAGATGCTGGTCAGTTCCACATGCGACAAACATGCTGTCTGTAATGTTCAACACGACGCATCTTAGACATGCATTTTGCCGTTTATATGCTAAAATAACATAAAGTTAGGCCTTTTTCTGTCATAAAATTGGCCTCATAATATTCCTAACTATGGTAGAATCCCATTTCCAACTCAAATCACAAGCAATGCGACATTTTCAAACTCGTGATTTTAGGACCTTGGCCAAACGCCACTAAAGTACAAATGTTTTCTTGAGTTGCTGACGGTTTTAATGTTCTTCTTGGTAATGAAAAAAAAGAATCCTGTCAAGGTAAGCACTATTATGAGTCATTTCATGAGAGCAAAATACTTAATTTGATTTTCGATATTTGTTCGCTAAACAGGACAAAATGCGGCTTTATCTAAGCTAGTTTGAGTACAGCCTAGCCTTGGTCTATAGATGTACTTTGAGTACAGCCTAGCCTTGGTCTTTAGATGTACTTTGAGTACAGCCTAGCCTCGGTCTATAGATGTACAAATATTCAGCTTCATAATAATCTGCAATTGTCAGGAAATTTTGCTTCAGTAAAGTTCCAATCATGTCCAAAAAGAAATCACTTCACCAAACAAAAAATGGAGCAAATGGCTCGTGCAGGTGTTACGATCGTACCGTTCTGAAATCAACATGGGACTTTACATTACACATGAAAGAGAGTGATGTAAGAAATGACGTTCATCAGATTGCATTTCTTTTAAACATCCTCAACAGACAAAGTTGGTGTAAGTTGAATGTTGCAAAAAATAGTTGGACGTGTTGTGATAGGACCACAGAGTTTCTATGCTGAACTGAAAAAGTGAGCTTCGCTTTAATTTCCAAATTTTAACCCACATCGTCCATTAGCTATGTTTTGACGTTTAGTCATATATAGCTATTGTATTCCACGACCTTTGGATGTGACGTACATTACAACAAAGCTTTTCCAAGCCACTCGCCAAGTAGCAATTGCCTCTCAAACGAACGGATCGGACACTCGACTCTGACGCAAGAAACTTTGGTATAATGCTCAGTGTTCGCAGATTTTTGTCAACATTGGTGCACAACTAAGGTGAGTTCCCAACAAATTTCTCTTGGCAGAATGGTTTAAACATTTGACTCTCATGACGGCAGACTGTATTTGACACCTGCTGTCAGCACGTGGATTTTTCAAAAGTTACGTGGCTGGCTAAGCCCAAGACTAAGTGATGCCAGGATTACTGATTGATTCCTATAGACAACCAGCTAAACAACCAACTGTACAAAGACTAACGACAAAGGTTTCCTTTAAAACCCTAATTAATTCACTATTGATCGGACATAGGGGTCCCTGATTTAGAGAACCAGTTTAATCCAAGGTATTGAATAACGGGAACGTTGTAGCTCAAACTGATTTGACACACTTCAATTTGGAGTGGGTTGGTAAGCCAAACTGATACCTGCACCAAAATGAAGCTATCACAAGTTCACAAATTACTGCCAATGGTTTATGGACTTTTTTAACGCTTACCAGAACCGAAATTGATGACAGTGAGTGCTCACGTGTGCAGGTCATATAGATTAATCACATGGGAGAAGTATCCTGAGAAACTATTACGCACCTCCCAGCACTAATTGTAGTCAATTTCAGTTCTGATTATCCGAAACCCTATAATCCACTGGCAGTAACTTTAGAACTGACGGTAGCTTCAGTATGGCGCAGGTATCAGTTTGGCTCAACAAAACGTGTCAAACTGAAGAGCACCAAATCAGTTTGGTGCAGGCATAAGTTTGTGCTGCAACAGGCCCGTTACAGTAGTCATGTTACTGCATTAGTGATTGCCTGGGTAAAGTTCAATAATGCTACGACCTCATTAGATAGTGACCACCGTCTCGACATCAAAATCTCATTGTTATAAGTACCATTTGCGCATAGAGGGGAGGGACACCTGAAGAGGCCATCGATTCCTTCCAACTTGAACAAATACTCTGGTAATCAAACTTTTTCTTCAAGTAGTCCTATGTTCAGTTGTCCAAATCGGCAACTGGCCATTTTTAACACTGTGCATGCTCCTTGCAGGTGCAGCAAAAATAGAAACATATGCAGTGTAAAAATGACCAGTTACCGATTTGGGCAACTGAATGATGGGCAGCTAGAAGAAAAAGGTTGACTACGGGAGTTTTTGTTCAAGTTGGAAGGAATTAAAGACATCTACGTCCTCCTAAGGTTTCTAAGGGGTCCCTCTATGTACAAAACATACTTATAACAACGTGACTTTGATATTTTATCAGTGTGAGGCATAATTCGCCGAAAAGCTTGCAGTGTATGAAGCGCCCATTTAGGAACCTAACCATTTCGAAGGCTGGTAGAAATGGTGATCACTGTCTAAGACCTTGCTAGAAAAGCAAGACTTCGCGAGACCACACGAGATATTGCCATGTGTTTTAAATGAAAGAACACGATATTGGCAAGATTTTTCTTAATAAGTCTAAACCTAGACTATATCGTATGATTGATGTTCGATTATTCACCAAAGCTGTTGTAGATGTGCATCCAATGAGCATCTGTAAGTCACTCGCTAACAGGCCTATTATTAGACTTGGCACAAAGTAGTATTCTAAATATACAGCTTTGCGTCGATGCGGGTAAAAAACTGACCAGATAAAAGCTGACACAAAACAAGTGTCATTAAAAACTACACTCTTCCTTGAGTAAACTAAATTTTTTAACAATGCTGGAAAAATTGGCATTCTACCGTTATTCAGCCGCTAAAGTTCTAAAGTTGTGGGGAGATCTTCTGCGTCAGCTTTCGGTGCCATGAAATATAGCGTCACCTATTGGTTTCTTTTTTTGCCGATTCTTTAATCAACTGTTGTTCTTTCAAGAGACTGCGTACACATCACTACAAATTATCGGAACTGCTTTCACTTCATTATAAGTTTTCGAATTTTGATACCAGCAAACCCAATTTCACAACAAATTTTATGTTGCTGTGAAGCTGTCATCATCTCCGAGAGATGTCGTAAAATTTTAAGAAAAGGCGCGTGTGCGTGACACGAGCGTGCTGTTTTCAAAATGATGTTCATTGTTACAAAAGGTGGAGAATTACACAAGAAAATGCATTTTCGAGGTCTGTCGGCACTGAACACACAGTGATACCAAGCTATAATTTGACGATAGTCTTCATACAGCTAGCTGACTGTAGAGCCTAATCTGAATGGTTAGTATGCTTGCCGGCAGGACGTTGGAGCTCAGATAGGCGCTTCATACGCTGGAAGCTTTTCAGCAAATTATGCCTCGCATTGATTAAAACACCAAAGTCGCATAGCCATAGGAGGCTGTCCGGTCGATGTATTCTTTCCAACTCAAACAACTACTTCCGTTATCAAACTTTTTTTCGAGCAGTCCCTCGTTCAATTTCCAAAATCGGTAACTCACCATTTTTAACACTGCATGCGACAGGTGGTATCGTTAACTCACCATTTTCACTCTGTGCAAGCCAGGGGATATGACATCATACCACCTGTCGCATGCAGTGTTATAAATGGTGAGTTACCGATTTTGGAAACGAGGGACTGCTCGAAGAAACAGTTTGATAACAGGAATAAGTTGTTCGAGTTGGAAGGAATTAAATACATCGACGGCCTCCTAAGGTGTCCCTCCATGCGCAAAAGGTATTTATAACTTGACTATAGTCAGTGTGAGCTTCACTGTATCTACTGGCGGTGCCAGTAGAGACACTGCCACTGTCTCGACTCTGGTCGCTGTATGTAGCTCCCGGTTTTATGAGGATTGTAGTAATTAGTAGGAATAACCTTTATTTAAAAGTCGGTTAGCCTTAACAATGAAATGTTAGCATAAGTGCTATTATCCGACAAATTCAAAATCTAGTACAAAATGAACAGAACTAAAATACAGTTAATTCTACAGTACGGAGAATATACAGAACTTAAACATAAATATAAATACTAAAGTACACATACATGTTACGGAGCATGTAGGCATCCATAGCAGTTTTCACAAGAGCAGATCTCAGAGAAAAAGTCATGAGCAAGAGTGGCAAATTCATTTAAGGTAGTACATTGTCTCATTACTGATGGCAATGAGTTCCACAGCAAAGTACCTTTATGGGAGATTGAGTTACATCCGTAAGTCATCGTATTAAAGCGTTTCACATAGAGACAGTTTTCACCTCTGAGACCGTATCCAGACTCTCTAAATTCAAGCTTTCCTGACAAAGGACAGGGTCCAATAATATGAACATTTTTTAATACTTCAATAGATAAACATTTCAACTAGTTAGAGAGCAGCTCCTAGTCTTAACTAAGAGTTGTGAGTAGTTGGACTCGCTGTCATTGAACACAAATTTAAAGCAAGGTGTTGTATCTTTTCCATTTTCCTACTTTTCTGTATTCCACATAGCCATAGGTCATAGGTGCCAAACGAGGGGCAGTGATTAAAATAGGATCTTATAAATGCATAAACTTAAGCTTACTGTTAATGCCTAAAACATTTTGAAGAGGGAACAAGGCATTCATCTGTCTAAAAGCTTTTTTGCAAATAACATCAACGTGCTCGTGGAATCTTAACTGTGTTGTGACTTGATACACACTAACACAGGTTCTCGTGCAGCTTTAAAAGCTTGAATACACGCTTGAGATGAGGTAAGCTGCACGAGAACCTGTGTATCAAGACTCAAGTTCACAACAACTGGCTGGTTCGATTCCAGAGTAGGGTAATCTCGGCTTTACTACAAACCCATTAATTTCATATTCATAGAAAGTGTTAAATTCTACCACTATTACCAGCTTATCTTTCCCGCAAAAGTTCGGATTTGTTTCAACCGGAAATGGTCTACCTTAACACAAGCCAACAACTACAATACGAAACAAATTCAGGTTTATTTTTCAGAACAACACATGAAAGGAGTGGATATATGTTTCAGATAAATTCTAAATTTTTTTGAATTTTTCAAAATGAGTTATTCGAAATGTATATATGAGTCTAAGGTATAGCTCCTTCTAACGGAAAGTCGCAGAACTACATTTTAGGAGTCCCCTGCTTCCTGCTGCAGAGTTATTGACTGTCTCTTCTTTGTGATGTTATCGAAGCATTCTTAGTCTCAATGCCGGAGCTGATTTCCGTAAAGGAGTTTCTTCAAGAAACATGGGAGGATTACAATTCCCCAACAACGTCCACTTTTGTGGCAAAAATGAACAGCTGTCGAAATTCTGTCTCTGCTCTGGAGGAGGTAAGTCACTGACACTGGAAAATCTCTCGGTTTCCTTGTTGCTGTTAGCCTGTTGTGTTATATGCAGGACAGTCATAGCTGACGTGGGATACTGTAAAGTGAACGATCTTTTGTGAAGTTACTTTTGAAAGGAAATTTTTTACTTTTGTGTGTGTGGTTGTGGATTCATTTTTGCAGATGCTTGAATACTTATGCCCTAAGCCTAAAGTAAGTGCAGCCTTACCCGTTTTTTGACACCTTTCCACATTATTTTGTACTTTCCAAATAAATTCTGCGTTATTCCTGAAAAAGCATTCTCAGTGTTGTAAAACCAAGGCATTCGAATGGTTCAGCTAGGAGAGAATCAGTTAAGAAACTTAACTTTTACAAGTGATAGAGGACAACTTAGTTTGGGTCATGAAAGTGTATTCCCACAGACACCCCACAACTCAACATTTGTGAAAGCATGTCTCTAAAAGTCGTGTTTTCCTCACAAGTTGCAATTTTATGAAATTAAAGTTAGAAATTTCAGGTTAAAAATGGAGTAAATGGGTCTCTCTTAAAAATGGTTACCGAGAACCAGTTTTTAACTTATTACTGAATAACGGCAATGTTGGTTATTCAGTGAATAACATCAATGTCCGTTATTCAGTAAAACTAGTTCCCGGTAGCCATTTTGAAGAGGGAGCCGTTTCCTCCACTTTTACCAGATTGTGAACCAAGAAAATTCTGAAGATAATAATCAAAAGTTCCGGTTAATGCAAAATAGATGGATGGAAAATGGTGGGATAGGAGTGGTCACTTATAAAATAAGACTGCTCGAAAAGTTTTGTCAAATGAATGGAAAGAAGAAAAACAAGGGGTTGTAGGTTGTGGAAGATTACATTACAGGTTGCCAGTTTAACCTCGGTTTTTGTTGAGCAACCTAGTAAAAATCCCAAGTCACCACGTACACATCTAAATGCACATGCAGAAAATTCCAGTCGGAAGTGTTCACCAAACACCCGAAGTGCATGTTCATAACTCATGCACAGATAAGGTGTCCTGATCTCCTACTATTCGCTTAGGGAGGAAGTGGGATATTGGGCCCAAGGGTGAAATTGATTGGTACTATACTAAGCACGCGATGTACTCTTAAGTAGTTTTTCATTCAACTAAAAAAGGCCCCCAGGTGAGCTTTTGTTTATTTTGTCAGGTATTCAATTTAAATGTCCTTATTTCCACTTTTGACAGTTGCCAATATGCATAATTTCTAGAGCCCAGGACTTGCGTACCCCGGCATATGGTGTCTCATTTCCCATTTGGAGACTTGGAAATTTTGATTGAAGTTATGCTAAGCATCAAGCCCTGCAGGTGCTCGCTCATGTAAAATTATTTATCAAGCGATTTATGTAATTTATCTTCATCAGTTGTCCTGTAAAAGATATGATTGTCCCAATCTCTATTCAGTCATGGCATGTACACACCACTTTTACTTGGTGAAGTGAAATTTCTCCTAGCATATTGCTTTATAATTTCTTGTTTGTTTCTTTGTGTGCATGCTACAGATCGCAATTCTTGTCGGATCAATGGGAAATTTACAGACCACATGCATTTCGTGAATGGCTCGAACTCGAAGCCTATTGTTTTTGGTTAAAATCAGAAACAAGGTGGCACTGTTGTTGTCATTTCCCCTTTTGGTTGGTTGTGGAGTCATAACTCCGCTGTTTCTGTTAAGATTTTTTTCCTTGGATAGATCATCAAAAGAGCTATCGGGTGTGTCTCATTTGTTTTTCTATTCAAGTCTTGCCATTCTCAATTATTCGAGATTTTCCGATGACTGGTCTGCAAACAATGAGTTTTTGTGCCGTATTTTCGGCACCCCATGACGGATCTGTTGGAAATTTGGTATGTGACTAGATCTTTCTAAACACTATCAGAATTGCTCAGAGACCCGTTTCTTGCTATGACTTACCATTCTTGCTATATTCGAGATTTACTGCTCAGTTGACTGCTCTTTAGTTGATGTTCTTTATAGCTGGGTGGGTGTGACCTTTAGGATATGTTGTGTTCTCACTCATTGAGTAAAACATTGAGCACAAGGGATGAACAGTGGCCCTCTGCTGTGGGATGATTGTGATAATTATAGCTTGAAGTGTAATGTGTTCTTCCTACATGTACTGATGAGGTATTCAATCATGGTACTTCACATTTGAGATTGCAGTTCAGCTTGGGAGTGCTCTTCATTGGAAAGGCTTGGTAGGGACATACTGCTAGATACTGCTAGGTTTCACACATTGTCTCTGGAGATGTGAGGTGGACACTGATTCACTGGACTGATGTGCCATAGAAGTATAATAGATTGCTAATAAATATAAATTTATAAAGTATATGTTATTTGAAAATCCAGGTTCTGGTGGATATTTAATACTAAGCGTTTTATAAATTGAAGAGTTAGTAATTTTCTGGTGTAATCATTTGTTCTTTATCAATATTCCATAGTGGTATTTATAATTACATTTAGTGCATGTCACTGTAATTACTCTGTAAAAATAACCATGTCAACTTCTATGATGCATTGAAGATATCTTTTATTTATTTTTCTGGATTTTGGTAACCAATTTTACTGCTTTGTTGATGATGGGAAAACCAAACTTGAGAATGAGGTGGTGAAAATGATCAAAGTACTACTGAATGACTTGTGTAGTCAGACCTGTGAAGCACCCGTGTCTAGAAAAGGAAATATTGAATTGTGCCTCATATATCAACATCCCAGCATCACCGCCCAATCACATGTGCCCCACAAATCAACATCCCTCCCTGGTTCCCTGCGTGCCATTAGGTGGTCGGTAGCCAGCATGCAGGTATCACTTAAATTTCCTCGGGAAATTTTTTATACCGGCGTTTCTGATTGGCTAGTTCAATTCTCAACAGGCAGCGCTTTACGCAAACAAACTAGCATGACTGATGGACTGAAGTGTAAATGTGGTCTGTTGAGCAGACAAATCGGTGCTTGAAATTTATGTTCAGGAAATGTGAATTCTAGAAATTGTGGATGCGCCTTTTTGGAGTGCATCTTTCTACTGTCAATGACGTTTGTTTACGATACTGTCTTGTATTCATATGATATGAATAAAATACCATTAAATCGGCCAGATATGTGTTTATTGGACATGTATGTGCTTTAAGCACGCGGCTATTAAACATCACTGCAGAAACAAAATAGTTGCTGCGACGCCACTTGCATGACAAGGCTAAAAATCGTTCACTGTCCGCCATTTTTTCATGGTGTTGTAAAGCTAACCCATGACTGCTGAGGTTCCGACCAATCAGATGTGCCCCATAATTCAACATCCCAGCATCACCGACCAAGCACAGCATACTCCCGAGCATAATCCTGAGCATACTCTGAGCGTACTCCCAAGCATAATTCCGAAACACTTGCCTTTCTCTTGTGAGATTCTTGCTTGCTCCAAAACAGCATTTGAGTGGTAACTATAGACATATAATCTGTGTTGTGTTTATCAACAAAGATTAACTGTGCTCTGCATCTAATATTGTCTTTGAAACTGATACATCTCACCACAGGAGCATTCATGTACATTGGACTCCTTATCTCATTGTTTTTAGAGTTGTGGTTTGCTCTTAATTTGTTGCTTTATAGAAATTGGGTCTTGTGGATTTCTCTTTCCATTGTTGGTTACACTTCAAACTTTATGAAAAGAGATTTTCTGAAGTGTGATGTAATCATCTATGATGTGATATTGTAAATGCATAGTAACTAAGGTACCAGAATGAAAAAATAGGACATCTGTATTGCAAAAGTATTATGTCAGGATATTAAACAGGACATCTGGCTTTATGCCAAAAGGGGTCACTGGAACACCCAGAAAATGCTCCAACAGCATTTCTTTTTGGCTTGTTTGGTAAATCACAATTTATGGGAAGTCAATTTTGTCGTGTGTCAAAAAGGGGGACATTTTGATGGTGTTGTAATACACAGTCTTGCCAAAAGCAGGACATTTAGCAGTGTGAAAATCTAAATTTATAAATTTATAACAATGTAATTTCGCCTATAAACAGAAAATAGTATGTAATTACTGGTTCTGTTTGCAGCCTTTCCTTGGGCTTCAAGATATAGAATTGTGGAACGTGGCTTCTCATTGATCAACAGTTCTTGAAGTAACATTTGGATATTGTGATCCGTTCTAAAATAATATTCAGACCTCCTGATTGGTGAATATTGAGAAGTACTCAAGAATGCTACTCCACCTTTTGAGAAATAAATGCTTTCGTGACTTTCAGCTGCTGTAAGAAGATCAAATGAAATTAACACATTCAACACGATTTTGTGTTGTTTGAATCAAGGAATGTGCACTCTATTTACTGTGTGTCAAGCATCATCCTCGATCACACTGCTGTATAGGTGCTGCTGCTTCGCCAGCAAACTTGTTAGGCCGAATTTCGCTTAATTGGTTGTGGTCTGCATGACTTCATTTTGAAACCTGTGTCTTAGTTTTTTAAGAAAAATGGATACTGTTCAGCTGCCATCATGTTTTGGACAGCTAAACATGCTGTATCAGTTAAATAAAGTTATCCATGATATTTTCTGTGACCGAATAGTGTCTCTTTGGTCAGATTACATGAGCAGTATACAGAGAGCCCAAGTACTGAGGCAATCCAACAATCTCATAAGTTGAGATGAGTATTATCTAATATCTTCTGTGAAGCTGCTGCAAAAACAGTGACATTCAGTTGCACACATATTTAACAATCCCAGTCATTCTCATTTGTATTGATTCAATTTGTGCCTCTTGTATTGATCTATATACCACACTGTCTGTAACAAGTGAATAACTCATACAGAGCACACTGCCAACTTGATTTGTAAATAAACAAAAGCATGGTGCTGAGACAAAAACCATATACACATGCTTGTTATGTGTTAAGCAGATTTCTGTTCACCTCAGTTTGATTGTGCATATTGTACCTGAGCTCAGCTGGCTTCATGTCAGCTGGGAATGGGAATGTTATATCCAAGATAAGATTTTCCATCTATTTTACAGAGGGATTATTGTTTCCATTGTTGGCTCATGTTTCATTGTGGTTCTGTCATGAACAATGACTAGCCATCCACACAACTTGTGTGTGTACATGATAGAACAGAGTGTGTCCAGTTTTTCTTGATCAGTTTGTTTCAATCCAGTATGGATACAACTCCCATGGCTACTGTCAACATAACGGTAATTGTATTCCCCAACATATAGCATTACGGGCAATAAAAATCGAATGCCAATATGTTCGAGATTCCCAGCAATTATCACAGAAAGATGAATATTCCTAATCTTACCATTTTTATTGAATAAATCCTTGTATATAAATCTCTATTGAAAACTCAAGCTTTTTTCAGAAAGGTATTAATGTTAAGGTTATATAAGACATTATCGACAACTCTGTTTTTTGCCAAATATCAACAAACTAATGATTTTAATCCAGTAAAAGTATACATTTTCTGAATGTAAAAAGCCTGTAAAATTTTATTTATGAATTTTTCCCTGTCTGACATTAATTGGGTCACATGGCCATGTCTTTTTGGTAAAATTTTTCGACACATCGATGAGCAGAGGACATGCACATTGTTGTGATTTAAGTTTTGAGTGTTTGTGAACAGCCCAACAACTTGTGTAACAAGCCTCTCTTCACCTTGTCACACATCTACCAGTGTGTTACATCACCCAAGTTATGTTGACCTGTCCCACAGTGAACGGCTATCTGGTATGCTTAAGTACTTCCTCATTTATCTCTATTCCTTTTCTGACTTGTCTTTTCATGGCATCCCCATTTTGATAACCTTTTAAAGATAAGTGTTATTTGGTTATCAGAAGTAACATTTTGTTAGATATTGCATTTGATGCTCAATCCTGTGCACAATGAAGCTCAGTTATGACAAAGAAACTGGGCAAATTTGAGGATGTGTAAGATGTTATGACTACATTACAGATGTCTCCCTAACTAATAAGATGGCAGGTCATTGGCAATCAAGGGGCTGGTGTGTGAACAATGTTAATAAACCTTTTGTTAAAGAGCAATGAACCTTTTTGAGAGTTTTAATTACAAGTTATTGTATTGTTTTTTGTATCCTGAAGGTGCAGGCTTATTGTTAGTTGGTGACTGGTCTGGACCCTTCTGTTCTATCATGATAACAGACTCAAGCCCCCTGGGTACTCATTTCATTGTCTGCCTTTTCTAGATTGGCCCATTTAGTAATCACTTATAATTGGATTTGAAGCCATAACAGGATACCCTAGTCTATAACAGCTGTTATATTCCAGACTGAAGGTGATTTGGCAATTGTGAATTGGTAAAGCATTTTAAAACAAATTTTGTATTTAATGGTTGATTTCCTGTTATTGTGAGGTATTGATTCATGGATAAAGTTTTAATTAAACTGATAAGTGAGCATCTGGAGGGAATTTTATTTGATTAGTGTTTTTATGCGCCCACATATTTATATGTGGACACATTATGCCGTCATCTCCGTCCGTCCGGCGTCCGCTGCTCTATCTCCAAAACCCTTTGACATACGTTCATGAAATTTGGCTCATATGTTCCATTCATGAATGGGACGACATGTGCGAACTTTCGGACAAATCCGACTACCGGTGTGCCCCCTAGTGGCAATTTTAGTTTTTTACGCTTACCTTTGTATCTTCAAAAGTCCTGAACGGATTTTCATGAAATTTGGTGTGTAGGCACCTATTAGTGAGATGACGCTATCCTGCCATTTTCAGATGGATTCGACATATTTTGCGCCACCTAGTGGCTATTTTTAGTGTTTTCGAGTCTGTTTTTGTGCGTCCACCCCTCTATCAACCAAACCGCTCATAGGATGATTGTGAAAATTGGCATGTATGTGCTGCTTACTATGTAGAGGACGGTTGATGATGATTTTCCGACGATTTCGAGTACTGTGGCGCCTCCTAGTGGCAGTTTTGTTTTTTTGCGCCTATGGCTGTATCTCCTAAACCGTTTGCAGGATCTTTACGAAATTGTGTAAGTATATTTATATGATGTTAACAACGGAAGATGACGACTTTTGGACGGATCCGACTACCGGTGTGCCCCCTAGTGGCAATTTTAATTTTTTACGCTTACCTTTGTATCTTCACAAGTCCTTAACGGATTTTCATGAAATTTGGTATGTAGGCACCTATTAGTGAGATGACGCTATCCTCCCGTTTTCAGATGGATTCGACATAGTTTGCGCCACCTAGTGGCCATTTTTAGTGTTTTCGAGTCTGTTTTTGTGCGTCCACCCCTCTATCAACCAAACCGCTCATAGGATGATTGTGAAAATTGGCATGTATATGCTT
>NMRA01000046.1:755999-798547 GCA_002633005.1 Phoronis australis | reverse complement strand
TTGACAACAGGTGTCACTGCTGCTCCATTTTAGACGCACATAGAAAAGCATGAAACAGGCGAAAACTCAAACATTTTAAATGGGGATATTCTTGCGGCACATCATATTATTAAAATAATGACATTTATTTTGCTTTTGGTACTTTTAAAAAAAGATGAAGTACATGAAATTACAGCTCTGAAACACCAGTTTGGAGTTAAGCAAGGTCCATGTCCCTATATAACATACAGAATGGCAATGGCATGTGAGTCTATTGAAAGCAGACACTCTGGCAACCAACCTAATGATTGACATGTCTACCAAATAGTTTGAAAATAGTTTGAATATTGCAACATTTTAAATACTTTGTATATTTCTTTCCCAGTTGAAAGGGCCAACTTCCGCTTTGATTAACTGGGAGTCTTAGTAATCTTTCAATGTGGGTGTCCAAACTGGAGAAATTCTGATTGACAGGGCGTCCAAATGATACATTGGGCGTCCTTGCCAGGGCATCTACATTAGTGCTAGGGCGTCCATTTGGACGCCCAGGACGTACGCTGCATGAAGGCCTGATGTCACATTTCTGTCATATATTTGTAGACGATGGAATCAGACAGGAGCAGTCTTACGAAAATGAAGAAAGCAGTGAAAGCTGTGTACAACTCGGGCAATCGTAAGTGTCATTGAATATTCCTCATTGCTGATATGGTAAAATCTCACCACTTAGGACACAATATGGCCGACTAGTAAATTTCTATAGAATCATCTTTTGAAAATTTGAACATTCACAACCATATTAGAGATATATTTGGTAATTATTATTATTTTTGTCTGAAATTGGTGAGATTTTATTGTAACCTCTTCTTTTTTCAATATTTTATTATATTCAACAATACACTAATAACAGTTCATATGCAGAAGACAACTTTTAAAGGGTGAACAAGGAAAAGGGGCGGGGCTTTCATTCACCCCCTCCCACACACACTCATTGACACACTTCATTAAACATTTTACTGTAACTAAATTTTGAGATATAACATACAAAATCTGAACTGCAGTGTTTCCGCTTGAACAAAGCAGTGACCTTGACCTTAGATAGAAAGTTGTCATACCTTCAAACAAAAGCATGGTGATGTAGATATGAAGGACAAACTGTCTGTTGCTTTTCCATTTACAAACGATTCTGTTAAAGTACAAGATTTTACTCATCATCACAATATTTGTGCAATCAGTTTGCATTGAACTCTCAAGCAAACAACGTGTTTGAAGGTATGCCTCCTTTGCTAACTCTGTGTTTTGCATTTTTGCACCTGTGTTTTATGTATGAAGTGCTCCTACTTAGTATTTTATGAGCAAACCTGATGCTGGGATTTCATGCTTAGTTCTTATTGACTTTTCATTTCCAGTACATATGAAAAATGAAGCTTACTTGTCAGAAAATTTGGAAAAATTTGGAGAGATTGCATTATCCAGAGAACAGGAACCTGACATAGGTGAGCATTATAGAGTTGATCATTTCTGCAGTTGACTGGCAAGTGTAGGTTTCATATTAAGCCTCTTTCCCATACACTTAACTTTGCTACTACGGAAGCTTCAATGTTAACTGTGGTTAACTGCAAATTTAAGCATTAGTAGCAGCTTTGGAATTATAGCTCAGCGAAGTTATCACAAGGCAGCGCTAATTTGACCTTTGGTCATATGCAGGCCTTTATCCAGGATTTTGAAAATAGGGTGTCCAAAATGGGGTTCCCAATATTCCAGGGCGTCCATGATTCCGACGCGTAACCCCCCACCTCCCTGCAATCCCCCCAAACACACAGATTTTTTTACAAAAAAATGCATAGACCAAGCTGTTTTTACATCTAAGTTTACAAAACAGCCTACTGTAGTGAGCATTTTTACTAAAAAACTGTAGACCAAGACTTTTACAATGCTATCAACCAAGTGTGAGCATAGCAACATTTTATATACTTTTTATATACATTGTATATTTCTTCCTGCTTTAAAAAAGAGCCCCCACTGTGAGCCTTCAGAGGCTTCCTAATATTCATTACAATGTGTGAGTCCAAACTTGAAATGTTCCTATTGACAGTGGGCGTCCAAATGACACATTGGGCGTCCTTGCCAGGTCGTCCAGATTAGTGCTAGGGCGTCCATTTGGACAACGTACGCTGCATAAAGGCCTGGTCATATGGCTTCGCTGTTTTTGACAGTGCTTGCCATCAAAAATGGCAAGGACCTCTCCCCTGATGGAAGCTAGAATGTCTACCGTACTTCACAAGGCAGCTAACAGTTGCCATGTTGGACGATGATGATGTAGTAGAAAATGACAATAAAAAGTTTGACTCTTTAGCAGGCTAGCAGCTGTTACAAACAAGGGCAGTATGGCGTGGTGGAAACTTGTTTTGCATATATTGCACGTTCAGTGATGTTATTATGTAAAAAATCCAGCAAAAATATTTATAAATTGAAACAGAATGCTTATACTTCCAAAATAATAATTATTACAACAAAGTATTAACAGAAAGTAACCAGCCACTGCCCGCTGTTAGCAAACGCAGGCAGTGACCCCTGCTGATAACTCCGATGTCATCAAAGTTATGTGTTCCCATTGCAGCAAAATGTCTTTGCTGTTAAATCCTCCTCTTTACTTCAGAGTTAAATTGCGCTGTTGACTTCGATTTAAGACCGAAGTTAAGTGTTATTATGATCGAAGCTACGCCGCTACGGCAACACAAAAGCTTCAGAGCCAGTAGGAAAGGCCTTTTACTGTTTGGGGCAAGCAACTGCTCCTAAGTGATGACAAACATTTACTTGTCATTACAATGGACAGGTGGACTCTTAGTGCCCATATGGCTTCAGTGGTGCTTGTTACTGATTATAGAAACCTCTCATTTCGTTTCAACTCCAGACAACATCGTTTTCTAAATCAGGGCCAATCCAGATATCAATCTATTAAATTGTTAAGCCTTTCCATGTACTTTTGCCCAGTGTCATGATGTGCAGGCCAATTATCGACCACGGTTCAAAGAGTTACTAAAACCATTCATCAATGGGTACCTGAGAACTGAAACCTAATAATCTATTTTGACTAATTTTTATTGTATTTTTTCAATTAAATATTACCCTGATTTAACATTTTACTAGTAATTGGACTTTAGAAGGCAAGCAGTTGGAATAATCACCAGTTTTAGTCCATGTTTTAGTTGCAGTGTTTCATTGCTATGAAGACATCGCTAATGTGGTAATTGCTCTGCTGTTCACCGTAGGACCTCTGATCAGATTTCCTGGCCTCTTGACAACAGGAACTGTACAAATCTATTGACAGACTACAAGGGGTTTTCTAATGGTATCCGTGAACCTGATAAGGCCCTTTCATACTACGATAATGTCGGTAATGTCGAGGGAGGCATCGATGTTATAGGTAGTGAGGTCAATATGAAGGGTTAACTTTGGTCCTGGATTGAAGTTAACAGCCCCAGTTAACTTTGTAGTAAACTAGATGATTTATCACCAGAGCGTCGACGCTGCAAAACGGTCTCAATGGTCAACTTTGGTATCATCGAAGTTATCACCAGGAGTAATTGTTGTCGTCATCAAGGGGTAGTGTCGTCTAATATTTGTTAATATTTAGCTCAGTTGAATTAGAAATAAATTTTATATCAATTATCGCACGAAAATGTTCTCAACTTGTCTTAAAAAATCTCACCACACATGGACCGAAAGACTCACTGTTTCTCAGTCTTCCTGAAACATTATTTTATGCGTCAGCACTACCTTGCGATTGCTTCAATGGCGGCAGCATCACCTACCATTTACTTCAATACCGTTAACTACCAAAGCTGGTATGAAAAGTTCAAGTAACTTTGCAGTTTTCATTGATGCTTTGCTCATACCAGAGTTAAGTTAGTAATAAAGGGCATGACAATAGTTGACACGGAAGTACCGACATGGAACGATATGATTGGGTGCAGGTATGTGTGCAACACATAGTAAATTGATACCACAATGCCAACTTTTGTCACCCATTTCTTAGGTAGGGTAAGTTGTGCCTGATCATCTTGTGCCATGTCAACTCTACATCTGAACACAAAGTGGTGGTAAGGTGATAAGGAACATTTCAAATGGACTTGCGCAATAGTGTACGTACGGTTGATGGGTTTCGTGCCATATCTACGAATTGTCATTTACTGTTGTTTAGCTTCATTTTGTCACTGATTCTAAACATTATGTCTGCAAGAAGCTATTCAAATGTCATAGTTCACAAACATTAGAGTCACAAGGAACAGGAATGTATTTCGCTCATGCTCCTGTTGCTGAAAGCCAAACTTTTCATATTGTCGTGATGCTAAAACATTGATAATAGCAAATTTTTGGGGATGTGCTGTTGTTAACCTGAGCATGCACCGACTGGTCTCCTATGAACGTCTGAGCGTGCACCGACTGGCCTCCTATGAACGTCTGAGCGTGCACTGACTGGCCTCCTATGAACGTCTGAGCATGCACTGACTGGCCTCCTATGAATGTCTTCTGCCCTGATCCACTTCCATTAGTGTTCTGTCCTTGACATAGATAAACTTTTGTAAAAGCTCCTTTAAACTGATCAAACTAAATATGGAAACTTCCTTGGCAAAACATTCTATTTGAATTGAAAGGTAACCCACGATTGAATTACAGGGGTCAAATTTTGGAATGGCTCGTAACCCCTGAGATTATTTATCTAAAGCATTTTTTAATTGTAAAGGCTCTGGATGTTCTTCGTGTCACCAAAAATGGGAGTCTTTTCAAAAGTTAAGGAAAATTTTAAGACTAGAGGCCAGTGGCATAGTTTTGATTTGGTTTTTCAGACTGGCAAGTAAGACAAACCCTGGTTGTGGTGTAAGTCTATCCCAATCTGTTGGCTAAGTCTGAATCTTGCCAGTGCTTGTAACTGGATTACTGATGAATCAAAATAACCCCAGTTTATCAACACATAAATGTTTACATAGAAACACAGTCCTGCTGGATGCAAGTTGCTATCCCTCTCAATAAGTAATTTGTTCAGAATTGCTGATAATGGTCATGCTGAGAATGTGAATCTGAATTCAGTGTATTTAGGCATGAGTAAGTTAATTAACACCTTGGTTAATTAATAAGACATGTTGTTTGATACACTACAATCTACATGACTTCTGATCTAAACACTGCAGGCTTTTGCTGTTTGATACACTACAATCCTACATGACTTAAGATCTAAACACTGCAGGCTGTGCGGATTGGTCTTGTTTCTGTGTCCATCAATGAGACATGTGAAAGTATCAACCCAAAGATAAAGTTGTGGACTGGTTTTATTGGAACGGAAGTTGATTTAGCTGAATATTGTTGTTGAAGAAGATTTTAATGAAAAGTTGCTTTTGGAAATAGCCCTTATTACTTGATGAAATGAAATTTCTCCAAGAATGTTGCTTTGTCAGAAGTTTGTTTTTGTTTGTTTGTTTGTAATGCACAATAGAGGTCACATTTTTCGTGCAGTCCACACGAAATTAACACACAGCATGTGTTTTGTTAAAACCTTGAGGCTATTTTTTGGGGTGAATTTATTGTACCGGCCATTTTTCGATTTTTTGTGGAACTGTAGCTGTGCAATCCTTTTAGAAATCTTCTGAATTTAGTTAGTTCTCATTAAGTCTATGTGGAATGTGTCATTTGTTTCTCACTAGGACTGTTCTCGAGTTACTTAAGACTGTCCTTTTGTTGATTGATTTCTCATATTGTATTTCTGGCGGATGTCTCTGAAGTTTGGTCTGGGGATAGATCTGATCATGCACGATCTACATTGTGCCATCTATTTGTTGCTCGTTATTTGAGAATTTCTGATTTGATGACTTTCATTGGACGATTCCTCGCTGCTAATGAGCATCATGCGCACGCTACAGGTGACATTTTTTCGTTTGATTGACATGAAAGTTACACGCAGATTCTGTCATGGTAAAAAAAAAGTTGTTTTGGCACATAATCAGATGCAAGATGGTGCCGTGACTGACATTTTTATAGTAATCATTTATGAAACCCTAGCTCCACAGTCCTCTAAAGGAATCTTCTAAAACTTGATATGGATAGATCTCATCAAGGTCTTTTTGTCACCTGTTTCTAGCTACAACTTACTGTTCTCAAGTTATTTGAGATTTTCCAAGGACTGCCTTTTCTTTGTTTTATTTCTGTCACTGTATCTCCTTGTCTTTTGATGGATATTTCTGAAATCATTTGCTGTGTCCATGGTTCATGTCATCAAAGTCACCTATCTTTGCAGTTTTGTGATTGCTGTGGGCCTGTCAGTAATATCCATGGTAACATCTGGTCTCTGAATGGTGACATCAGTATTGTCATGCAAGGAAGTGTGTCTTTCCTCCTCCTTGATGTATTCCATTCAGTCAGACTTTGCCAAATGTCACTTGGTCAGAGTATTTTCTTTTATCACTTTGATAACAATTGCTGTGAAGTATTCCTTTTTCATGGCAATAAATGTTATCATAGTCTGTTCAAATTAGTCAACCATATTTAAGACAAACTAAGTTGAGCCTGGAATTTAGGTTAGGTGTTGGTGGCCTTGTTGAAAATGTGTTCAGTTGGAATTAAATTGGTGGTAATCCCACAATAGTTTGTGGCAGAATGATTTAAAAGTTTCACCTAATAAAAGTACATAGGTAGCCATGAACTATGCAGAAAACTAAATGTAAAAATGATGATTATGAAAAGTCAAACAACATAAAACTTTGTATGGATTGTATCGAAATTTTAAGAAAACAATTCAGAAATGCCCCCTTTGTCAGTAAACCAGCAAGCCATCAACACATGTTAGAAAAAGTCTTTCATCTGTTGTTGTGCCCTGGAAGTTCCTATTGTTAACCTCCTCCTCATGGTCCCCTGTCATGTTTTCTGATCCTTTTCATGAGTCCTTTCACAACTGTGTGGTATATTAATGAAGGTTGAAATTTGTACAGTCATCAATACAAACATCATCTTGTTCACTTCCTGGTGTCATGAGAAACAGTGACCATTTAAACTGCATTTCCCTCTGTTAAGCTGTCCGGAAATATAAAATTAAAACTAAGCCACTTACCCCCTGCAAAATCAGTTTAAGACACTTCCTGAGCTTTATTTTTTCTACCATGAAGAACACCCAGGCCAAAGTCAAATGTTACTTCAGGAAATCGTATGGCTGACAAACAGGCCTTTATCCAGGATTTCGAAAATAGGGTGTCCAAAATGGAGTTCCCAATATTCCAGGGCGTCCATGATTCCGACGCGTAACCCCCCCCACCCCCAGCAATACCCCCAAACACACAGATTTTTTTACAAAAAATGCATAGACCAAGGTTTTTACATCTAAGTTTACAAAACAGCCTTCTGTAGTGAGTATTTTTACTAAAAAAAAACTGTAGACCAAGAAGATTTTACAATGCTATCAACCAAGTTTGAGCATAGCAACATTATATATACATTGTATATACATTGTATATTTCTTCCTGCTTTGAAAAAGAGCCCCCACTGTGAGCCTTCAGAGCCTTCCTAGTATTCATTATAATGTGTGAGTCCAAACTTGAGTTTCCTATTGACAGTGGGCGTCCAAATGATTCTTAGGGCGTCCTTGCCAGGGCGTCCAGATTAGTGGTAGGGCGTCCAAATGGACATACGCTGCATAAAGGCCTGCTGACCAGCCCTTCTGAAATTTGAGTGGTTTAGTTCAGTCATAGGATGTCTCTCAGTTGCAAATCAATTTTAAAACCTATATTCTCATGGCATACTATCCGTGTTAAGTTCTTGAGTGGTTTTTCTCACTTGTTTTTATTCCACATTTGAAGCCTACCTTGAAGGGTGATACATGTAACTTTAGTTCTTACAATAAGTTAAGTACCGTCCACACACAGATTTACTTTAGCGCAAGTTATTCCTGGAACGTGTTGTCGCTAGGTTTTAGTGCTGTCTGGACGCTATTTAAATTAACGCAACTTACCCCACTTGTGGCAACTTACTCCACATTATTGTGGTAGGGTAATGCGCCACTTGTAATCCTGTGGCCACAAAAGTGGGGTAGTTACATACAGATGGGCTTTGTCTTGCACAGCATATTGGCATTAGGTGTTCATTGTCACACAGAATGATAACTTCCGCTTTACCATCATCGAATATGCGTGCGTGCATGTGTACGTGTGTTGACACTCTAGTGTAAGTTGTTCTAGGGTAGTCGTGGGCTTGGAAACAAGTGTGAGATTGTTGTTGCTTGAGATCATCCCTGGTGCACTCAGTTCTTTCCAAGTCATTGTCAAATAAGTAAGGAAGGTTAGGAGGTGAGGCTAGTTTTCTAAGTCAGGAGTATGTTATTTGATGGAAGACTGGTTCTTAGTAGCTTTAAACAATAAATGGACATGAAATGTAGCGTTAGATATTACTAGCACTTCAAGTTTTGCTCAAGAAGTGGTTCCGAAATGATAACCAGTTATTCTCCACTGAATTACAGCCATCAAACTGGTTCTCAAAATCCAGGATCCCTGTAAATAACTATTGTCCAAGTGGTAATTAGGATGTTAAGAGTATGCCTTTTTAGTTAGTACATATTGGAAGCTTTTCATTATGATTTTTGTGTCATTAGGTGCTGCCTTCCTAAAGTTCTCTGTGGTCACCAAAGAGCTGTCGGCCCTGATGAAAAACATGATGCAGAATCTTCACAACATCGTCATGTTTCCTCTTGACTCTTTTGTTAAGGGAGACCTGAAAGGAATGAAAGGTGACTTGAAGAAACCATTTGACAAAGCTTGGAAGGAATATGATAACAAGCTGTAAGTAATCATTAGGATCGAGCACATGCGTATCACAGTTCCTACTTTCTGTTACCTTGGCGATCGCTGTAAATTTGCTGTATTCCTGTTATTTGTTTAAAGAGCTGTCTCAAAGGATGGGTTTTTACAAATGTACTAAAGCCTCAGATGGTGTTATCTTCACATAGCTTCTACCGCCATTGTAGAGATTTTAAAGGGAGATTACCGGCAAACAAGTTGGGGTGTTTCTGAGATCAGCCTCTGCGTGGAATCGAACCTAAAACCCCCACGGTCGCAGTTTATTGCTATGCTAGCAGAGTTAAATCCACTTGATAGATGGCAGAGTATTTTGAGAATATTTACAAGTGGTAAAGTTACCGACCTTTAGTTCAATTAATGTCTGGCAGACAACAGCGAAAATCAACGATTTGTAATGAAATCACAAAAACAATGATTTCGTGATTTTATAGCTCTGGTTAAACCTAATAACTTAAAGAAGTCCATCCCATCCATCAAAAATTCTGAAAATGTGTTTTTCCGTCATAAAACTGATATCACTTAGTACCGTATTTCTTCCCTGACATTGCCCACTGTATGACCAACCAGTGAAATTCCATTTTCAATAGTCTAATTTTTCCACAAGAATAAAACAGAGTTTAAGAGAATTCCGGTTTATTACTGGCATGGTTTGTACTGTGTAGATGTCAGAAAGCAACTTTTGAGGAGTTTTCCATTATTTACAGTAAAGTAATCAGCCGTTGAAAACAAAAATTGTCAATTTTGTTTGATAACTGGTGTGAATTAAGTGGAGAATTACTGTACATTGGAGTTTTCTAAATCAATTCTCGTGGATAATAAACCCGTTTTCATTCTCACATTTTTATTGCACTGTTTTGTGCCTCATTTCCCAGTGTTTACTTGATCAGTTTGTACTTCATACCATAAAACTGACTTTAAGATGCATTATTTTATGTGTTATAGCCACAAGATTGAAAAGGATAAAATGAAGCAAGCAGAGTTAGCTGGTCTTCACAAAACGTCGGTGTCACCTGCTGAGATTGTCGAGGAGATGGAGAAAGAGCGACGTGTCTTCCAACTACAGATGTGTGAGGTTAGTTGATGTATGTGACGCGTTACAAATATCTGCAAGAGATCAAATAAATTTGGACAAGAAAATGATGTGATCATGATCACCATGTCACTGAAATATGTAGGGATTTTAAATGATATGTGGGACTTGAGACCAGTTTTACAACTGTACATGGTATGAACCTTACGTTTGGTTCTTTGATGGTTTATGCGGTAGCAGCTTTAACCACGCCTAATATATCCAAAGGCAGTTGGAGATAAAAGCTTTTGTTCTGAAGTGCTAACTCCAGGACTCAGAACAGAATTTCAACTATTTTGTGTGCCTGAGGAATGTGTGCGTTTTGTGAACGTTACTGTATCTATGTAAAATCATAAAATTGTGAAAAACCCATTTTAATTTAAACGCTTTATCCACATATCGAACTTATTTTTAAGCTGTGTTTGTGACAAAACCTGGTTTGAAGGTAAATTTTTTAGTAGAGTAAAAATAACAAATACATTAAAATTTGCTGCAAAAATACACATGCATGCTTTTAATTTATTATGGCACTAAATATTTATTTGAACCGGTTTTTTGATAGGTGATATTCTTGCAGACTGTGCAAGTCATTGAACACGGTCTCGTCAGTCTTTGCGGTAATCAAGATAGTGTTTGTGTGTTCAAACTGATGGTGTGGGGGACAATTCTGTGTGTGGGGCAGGTTGCTTATCTTGTCCTACATGTTAATTACACTAAATAACTGTGGACATTATAGCGGGAAATGAATTAAACAACACAGCCATTGAAGTCAACAAAAACCAAGCTCGCTGTATTCGGGGAAGACAAATACAAAAACAGGACTGAGGTCAAAGGTTAATCTACAATAACTAAATCAATGGACTGTGTGTAATTGTTTTTTGAGTAATACTGTTCAGAAGTTGCAATAGTTGAATTGCAGCACTGTAGATTTGTATCATTCTCTACCACATATTTGTATCATTCTCTACCACATATTTGTATCATTCTCTACCACATATTTGTATCATTCTCTACCTCATATTTGTATCATTCTCTACCACATATTTGTATCATTCTCTACCACATATTTGTATCATTCTCTACCACATATTTGTATCATTCTCTACCTCATATTTGTATCATTCTCTACCACATATTTGTATCATCATTCTCTACCACATATTTGTATCATCATTCTCTACCACATATTTGTATCATTCTCTACAACCTATTTGTATCATTCTCTACCACCTATTTGTATCATTCTCTACCACCTATTTGTATCATTCTCTACCACATATTTGTATCATTCTCTACCACATATTTGTATCATCATTCTCTACCACATATTTGTATCATCATTCTGTACCACATATTGCACCCTGAAAATGATATTTCCAACATACGAGATGTAACTCAAAACTGCATATCGTCAGTATTTAGCTGCCAAAAATGAAACCTGTCTCAAAATACTTTTTACCATTATACGAGTTGATTTCCGGCACCAACAATAACATAGAAAGCTTAAGCGACTCAACAAAATAGTTCAGAATGTATTGGGTTGGCCAACTTTAAAATTGCCAATTTGAAAATGATACATTAAACATGACTTGAGTTGCCGATTCATTCATTAACAATTCAAGATTGGTTAATCATGGTAACGGTTTTAAAGCGCAGAGGTTAAGAATTCAACATGGACAGCCAAATAGGTCCATATTGCTCCTTTAAATGATGACTCTTAATTTACAGTACTTAATTAAAGTAAATGATGTGAAAACAAAGAAAGGAGTCGACCTACTACAGCATTTGGTAGAATATTACCAAGCACAGAAAAAGTGAGTAAATACATTTTGCTATGTAAGTGTTTAATATGTTGACGTAGACAGCCATTTGATCCCTTTGATTCACACTGCTTCATGTAATGAGGTTACTGTTTTTAGGAAATAATTTTGACACAAAAATAACAAATAACAGTGATTTTTGCACTGCATATACTGAAATGAGACTTTTGTCCAACCAGGCTGTATGTTTATTAATGAATAGATATTCCTGTCTTAATAAATTTTTAAATTGTTAATCGCACGATGGAGATGTCTAAGCTGGACATTTTTGTGGCATCCAATGCAAACTGTTAGGATATCAGTTCTAGGCCTTAACATCTTATTAAAATGCACAACAGTAAATTTCATTTTGAGCAATATTTTCTTATTTATTGTGTAAACTTACTATGGATTTCATTTTCAGTATTTTTCTATATACTGTATCTATGACTAAAAAGTCTTGTTGTTTCTTGCACATTGGTTGCTGACAGTTTTTTAACTATCTATTCATTTTGTACAATGGGCTTGTGATATTTTCTGTCATTCTACCTATATCACCCCTCTTGAAAAAATTAATTATTCAACTTTGTGGAAATATGCAAAGTGGTTACTGTAAATGAGAATTAGCATCAGCACAGCTTGAAATCTGACAACTTTGAAGTCAGTACAGAATAAGTTTCCATTGCTTACAGCTTTTTTCAAGATGGAATGAAAACTATAGAACACTTCAACAGTTACGTGAATTCTGTGGTTGGCACACTAAATGATATTAAACAACGACAAGATGTGGAGAAGCGCCATCTGTGTGAACTGCGAGATGCTCTCAAAAAATCAGTATCAACTATTGAGGTAAGTAGACAGACTAGAAATAGCGTGTAGTGTTTATTGGTATGTACAATGTGCCGCCTGGTATAATTATATTGATGAAACTGTAAGTTGAGGAAAGAGAGGCACTTAGGCGCGACAGTTAAGTTTTTACTTGACCAGTCTGGTGAGATCAATTCTCACTAGATATTTGATAAATTGTAAGCCTTAAACTTGTTTTTAAATAGCAAACATTAGGACTTGTTATTAAAGTGTACAATCATTAGTTGCTATACAAACCTCTTATCTTTGTTAAAGGTACATTGTGCCCTGTTTATCTGCTTAAAGAATGAAAATCAAATTGGATCTTTTACTTGCGTGAAATTGGTCTCGTAATATTCCAAAGGATTCTCTTTCCCTTACCAATAGCAACATCAAAACTATCAGAAATTACTGATGAATGTATTGGGCTTGGCCAATACTAAAATTGCTAATTTGAAAATGGTGCATGTATGCATTATCTGTGACTTGTGTTGGTAACTGAAATGGAATTCTATCACAGCAAAGAACACTCCAGTATAAAATTGTGTGAGAGTAAGTGGCCTGATGAGTTTCTGCTAAACAAGTCAGAATGCAGATTTAAGTAATTGTCAAATGTGCTGTACGCAATTGTATTCCTGTGCTTTTCAAGCTGCCTCAGAGAATTGAAAGTCGTGTAAGTTTGACTTTGTTGTTGTGCTTAGCTCCATTTTAGTTTTGTGAACGTGTTTTTCAATTCAAAATGTTAAACTCTTGTATTGGGAGTTCTATGAGCTCTCATATCATTCTGCATCTTCTATAGAGAGTCCCTTCCATGCTCTTAGTCATAGTAATTATTATGTGAAGCATTTTGTATTTAGCACGCCCATATCTTTCCTTACTTCAGTTCAATCTCAAACTTTGATTTTGTACCCAGCTTTAGTGATAAAGATTATTTTTTATCCTCTTAGAATTTGCATCGCTTGATTTCTGAAACAAATAGCTGTGAATATTACTGTCTGAGAACCGTTGAATACATTTATAAGACAACAAAATGATGTATAAAAGTGCAGTAGAGTGATTTGAAGAGCATGTTGTTTAAACAGTTTGAAATGTGTTATTTCTTGGATGGTTTTGTGGTAGAAACATGTTAATCACAGAAAAGTAAAAAATACTGCTATCATTTTCAAGTATACTTACGTCTACAGTAAATTCTCACCAGTTTACTTCACTATATGGGATAGCAGAGTAGAGTAGCATTAAGTAAATGTTACATTGTGTTTAGTTGAACACTGTAGCTCCATCTTCTGGCAAGGTTTTGGGAAATTGTGGGGATTCACTATGCTGTTAGAAGCTGCAGGAAATGGTAGTGACCAATTTGGCAGAATTATTCTTTTGTCTGAAATTGCTGATATTTTTTCTTGTATAAAACTTGATGCTTCTGCTAAATCTTAAGCCATCTTTGAAACGTCAAACTGTATGCATTTTATATAAAGACTTCAATATACTCGAACATGAAAGCATAATTTCTCCTTTTCTTTTTGCTATTGTTGCTGGAAACATGTCAGTTCCTCTGAAAGTGAAGTTTTACATATAGTATATAATAAAATTTAGACTGGATAGTTGTAGGTCTGGTAGTTTTTGTGTTGTGATTGGGTTTCTGTTATTCATGTTGTGTAGCTCAGTCCAACGCAAGGGAAGCTCTTTGTATACATGTCCCTACTTCCCCTTGTCTGTAGCCAGCAAGTGTGTGTACAAACCTCAATGCAGAAGAGATTCAGAAAGCTAATGTACAAGGGTCAGAGAAGGTGGGCTACTTGTTGAAGAAGAGTGAGGGCAAACTGAAGAAAATGTGGCTGAAGAGACGCTGTGTTATAGGGGATGGGTGTATGTCCATTAGCCATTCTGATGTAAGTCGGTCAGTAGTTGGACTTAGAACTGCCTATCTTCGTAAGACAGTCATATGTCTTTAAACACGATTTTAAATGGTTCTTTTCAACCCATGGAACCTCATGTCTTTTAAATTCTTGTCTATAGGAAAGAAATTATCTTCATGAAAATAATTTCTTGACAATTTTTTTTCTGAAATAAATGTAACATGGTCTTCCACAAATGTGAGCATTTTCTCACAAAGCTTTTACTTTCTATTGAATCCTTCTATTAACTAAAAGCATGTATGAGATTTCTTTTTAAGACCTTTTATCCAAGATCTCTGCTCATTTGGCTATTAGATCGTCTTTTGTGTAATATGTGCTTTTGTGTGTTTTGCATTGCAGTAGATGACGCAAGATTTATTTGCTTTTTAGGAATCCAAGGAGCCAGTTCGATTAAACTTACTTACATGTCAAGCTAAGGTATGTCTAGTCACTGCATGTTGATCCCACAATGCATGTTTGAAGGGTGTTTGGGTCAGCAGTGTTGTGGAAGTCTATATACTGTGTCAGTGCAAAGATATGGGATCGCTAGGGCTCAATTAACACATTGGATAACTTGTAATTTACTGCATCCTGAAGGATTGGCATCACCCATTGTTATCCTGTTGTGATTCTGGCAGAGGTAAACTGAGTTGCTATTTGTATATGGAAAAATTACTTAGAATTAAAATATATGAATGTGAGATGATTTTTTGATATTTCCTTTAATCATATTTATTGGTATTTTTTAGCTCGTTCCTGATGACCCCACCAAAAAGTGCTTTGACCTCATCTCGAGTTCACAGAAGAGAACATATCACTTCCAGGCAGAAGATGAACAGGACTTAATACAGTGAGTCAACTGGCACTAGTGTCACATACATGTGGTGTTCTGTTTCAGGATTCAGTGATTTAAGCATCTTTTGTGCTGAAATGTTGCGGGTCTTTTATCACGGAATACATGGCTATTACAAAATACAAAAATTCCTCTTTTGGTGATACACAATGATTGCATGCTCTCATACCTGCTCTTGTACCAGGTGGGGGGTAGTTAAGTCACATTCAATTTGTCTCCACAACTGTGTTGTTAAAACGTGATACTTCATGGCAAAAAAAAAATTGTGGTTGGGAACATTTTTGGCTAAATTGCACTACAAGCACACATAATACGATGGATAGAAAATTGTACAATTATGGACTGATCCCAAGGGTGATACACTCAAGGAATTGGTCAATATTTGTGTTATTACATGACCACTGCTACTTCTTTTTGTCTCTTATTAGATGCATTAGATGTACTAATATCGCCTACTGGCTTTGTGGTCAAGCATTATGGTTTCTACCTCGTGTGATTGTTCAGGTCACCAATAGAGACATCTGACATTTGGGCGGCATGAATGAATGGCCAAGTCTGTCAATATTGCGGTATATTAGAAGTTATGGTTGCGCATTTCAACGAATCAGAGAGCAGACTGTGGTTGTGTAATGATTGTGTTAGCAGACCTAGTCATGTGACATTTATCCAACCCTATTATTCTAGGTGGATATCAATACTAAATAATGCAAAGGAACAAGTTTTAATGAAGGCATTTGGTGATGCACCTGGCTCCAGTCGTATCAACCAGAGTGTACGTGAGCTGCGAGTGACCATCATACAAGAGGTGCGCAAGTTGCCAGGAAACCATTTGTGCTGTGACTGCGGTACTCCAGGTAGTTAATGTAGTCTTAGTAGTAATTGTTTTTTAAATTAAACTAATATGTAACTTCTGAGTTTAGCCATTTGTCTGATCTAGCCTAACTGAAGTACTTAAGTTGTAATTGTGCTTATGTTGCATATAGAGAATAATTACAACACAATTTTCATGGATTTTTCCTGTCACATAATTGTTTTAGTTTTACAGTGCACTGGCAGAACTCTATCTCAGGACATTAATTATGATGTGATGGTCCCTTGTCCTTGAAGTCCATGTAACACCTACAAAAGTCATTCTGGGGCCAAGAGTTGATGTGTTGTAAAGTTTGTGTTGTAGTGAATGTCAAGGTTGTTTGTTACAGATCCCGACTGGTTGTCAGTCAACTTTGGTGTGTGTATCTGTCTGGAATGTTGTGGAGTACACAGAGAGCTTGGTGTCCATATCTCACGTACACAATCACTAGTCATTGATGACATGGGTACTTCTCAACTATTGGTAAATTGTGCTTTCTCTTTGTGTCAATATCTCATAAGTTTTTAGTCTATGAATAGATGTCTATTTATTGCCAGTGCATGAGCTAACATGCTTTGACTTTGTGATGTGAGTAAATTTGTGTCCTTGTATTCAACGCAGTATTCTTTGTCCTCAATCAACTCAAAAAGAATGGAGTAAAAGAGTTTGTTTACAAATTCCTGGTATTGCTTATAAAACAACTGTTGCTGAGTTTTTGTAATACAGTTTGTGTTTGCAGATTGCCCGAACAATGAGCAATGAAGGGTTTAACGATATCATGGAGGCAACTATTGACACTAAATATAAACCAACGAGTGATGCCTCAAGGTAAGGGTGTAACAGACTTACTAACCACACATGGACATATTAAGTGTAACAGGCTTACTAACCACACATGGACATATTGAGTGTAACAGGCTTACTAACCACACATGGACATATTAAGTGTAACAGGGTTACTAACCACACATGGACATATTAAGTGTAACAGGCTTACTAACCACACATGGACATATCGAGTGTGACAGGCTTACTAACCACACTTGGACATATTAAGCACTTCATATAAATTGATGACTTTTTCACACATTGAATTTGCAACTAAATACCTCCCAATTTATTGCTATATATGATTTCAAGTTATTAATAAATTATCTCAAAGCTATGAAACGCAGGTTGATTCACATGACTTTGTTGGTCAGTGCTTTAACATGACCTACCGCTATTTTTTACCAATTTAGCTCACAATGTGACTTACAAATAAAATTCTGTTTTGTGGAATTCACCAACAAAAATGAAGATTGAGATAAGTTATGTTCCTCAAAACTGTGCAGATGATATTACTACAAATGAACACAGCACCATGTATGTTGAGTCAACACAGTTGCATGTTCTATCATGTGCCTTGCCTATTACAGGGAAGAGCGCACTAACTTTATTCGGGCCAAATATGAGAAGCGAAGATATGCCATCGTTACTTGCACCAACCATGATGACTTGAAGCAGGACCTTAAGCAAGCAGTCATGTATAGAGATCTGTCTGCACTACTCCAAGTGTACGGCGAGGGACTCGACCTCATGGACCCACTTCCTGAAACAGTGAGTGGTGTTAGTTCAGGATCAATGGCTATTTTGCATTATGTAATGTCTAGAGTGTCACGTCAGTGTACCCTGATGATAAAAATATTAGAAGAATTTATTTGTAAAGCATCACATGTGTAAAGTTTTTAATTCAGTGCTTTTGAATATATAAAGACAGAGCAAATGCATTTGAAAATAAGAGACAACACAAAAATGAAATATAGCATTTGAGCCTATTAACAATATGTTTAGACATTTTTTGTATTAGTTTGTTGCAAGAGTAAGGTGATAAATGAACCAGTTATTGGCATCTTATTATTTCTGTTTTGTCTTATTGTGGTCATTCTAGTCAACTTCATGTACTATGCAGTAACTAGTTTGTGGTAGTAGAGGCTAGCATTGTCAAACAGGATTTTTCACAATTAAAAATGTAACTTTAGTTATATTACCTTAATTTGTGTATGAACTTCTTTTTGAATTGCTAAAAACGCTGTCGGTCTATCAGTTTCTGATTGAAATAAAAGCAACTTAGCCAATTAATTTACTAATCGAGAGATAAGTGCTTGGTAGGATATATCAGTGTAGCTAAATATAATGATTGTTGTTGTTGTTAAGTTTGTACAATGTGATGTGATGTCACAGGATGATGGTGAAACAGCACTCCACCTGGCGGTCAAACAAGAGACTGGCTCTTCACTGTACATAGCAGACTTCATTATTCAGAACAGTAAGGGGTGAGTTGTTAATATGGCCATCAAAACTTTGGGTGCTGTAAAAAGGAACTTCCTTTACATGAACATCTATATAATGTGGCAGTAATTGTTTTGTATACAAAATTTTCTTAAGGACATTATGTTTGTTGAGTGTTGGCAGTGCTCTTTCTAGGTTATGAAAAATGCACAGAATAACATCTTTTGTTGACAAGATGCAATATAATGATGGAACTCCAACTTTGGAATCTGACTGCTGACAGATATGGCTCTGATTGTGCTGAAAGTAAACCAATGAAAAACATACTAGTTTTGTGTTCAAACACTAGATAGAATTACTAGAAGGACCTTTTATCTCGATTCTGAAAAAGTCCAGTTTTGCTTCGGCACTGTGGGCCTGTGCTCAATTGTTACCCTCAACGGGCAATGTGTGAAAACTATGTGGCACTGTGCAGCATGTCATGTTGGTAATGTCTTGTATAGGAAAGACCTGGAAAACACCACACGACATGGTGACACGGCCCTACACTGGTGTGCCCTGTATAACCAGAGTGAGTGTATGAAGCTAATCCTGAGGACACGTCCTGGTATGGCTCTGTTGGAGAATGACGAGGGAAGGACAGCGCAACACGTTGCTGCTGAGCTAGGGCACCAGATCTGCTCCGACTTGGTGAGTCAAAGGCAGGATTTGCACTACCATGTGTTACTTGAAAACTAACGAAGCAGCTCAAAAGAGGAATCTCACGTACCTTTCAAGTGCATCCTGTCGGGCATTGTGACAAATCTCACCAGGGGAGGGCTTAACCGCCAGTGTGGGCATATCATGAAAATAGAATAAAAGTTATCCACATGATGAGAGAAGTCAATAATTATGGAAGTGTTCTTTATGAGGCAATAGTATTAATGTCTATAATTATGGTCAATGGCTTGATTGACAGGGACACAGCATCACATTTCAAAAAGACCTTTAAGTTCAGGTCTTGTTGCCATCCTTGATACCTTACTGTTGTGTAAGTTTGTGTGCTCCATTCTTAAGATGGCTCTGCAGCAAATAATGACTTTCTTGCAGCAAATAATGACGTTCTGCAGCAAATAATGACACTCTGCAGAAAATAATGACACTCTGTAGCATGTAATGACACTTGCTCAAAATGTGTCCAAACTTGGCTAACTCTGGAATGTCATATCTCAAAAATGGCTGATCGCATTCATATGAAACTTTCACATAGCATGCTTTATGCACTTTTGAATGAGATGCCATAAAAATAGGGCTTCTATGATTTTGGTGGAAAACTCAAAATTTGAACAGCAGCAAAATGAAATGATTGTGTAGAAAGCTTCACAGGATTTTTGAGATTTCATTATGAACTTTACTATCAAATGAAGTTTGGCATCTTATTCACACCGATGTTTTGCTGTGAAGGCACCTTTCCTTTTACTACATTTTATCAAAAAATAATGGCCAAGTTACCCAATTATTGGCTGGTTGGTATAAAGTTAATAATCAAATTCTGTGAGTTAAAATCTTAAGTTTTCTTGATTTTTGTCTATTTAATGACAAAGAGTTGTTGATAAGCTCCTACATAACCTTAAACAGGGTGCTATAGAAAGATACGACTAAATATGGAAATAAGATATTTTTATGACTTTTAACTACAAAATTGAACTTTTTGTTCAAACAATAGTAATAATGCAAATGTGCATTGTCTGCTTAAATTAAAACTATAATGTAGTCATCAACTGTGATCCCATGAAATATGAACTTATCTCAATTTTCAAAGGATGTGTAGCTAAACGTACCCGCACTAACATGGTCTTGGTTTTACTTGACCTTACAGCTTATTTTGCAAAAGTTTCTTAGCCTGCTCATTGTAGACTAATGCTTAAGACTTGCCAACACTTGGGCTCAGTGTAAACAGTATTATTTGCAGCTTCTCCATGCAATTGATGGCAAAACAGAGTTATTTGAGAACGTCAACACAGATTGGGGTCTGGGATCTGTAAGTACAAAAATGTAGCTTGGACCTCAGTTAACATTATGTCCCATTTCCCTTGAGTAAATACCGTATGTCGTGTCCGAGTGGTATGACAAAGAATTGTTTTCAGTAATGTAAAACCATTACAAATAACAAAACAGAGCAGGCTCAGACCATGAGAAGTGGAAACAACAGTTACCTCCTGATGCACTCAAGTTGGAGAAGAGAGGAAAGGATGAGGCAAAACGAACATATTTTAAAAAGGTCACCTTTTTAATAACTGTTTGGTATAATATCTATATCTTTCTTAAATGAGTTTTATTGCCCATCAATTTATTTTAGTCAAGTCTTGTTTGCTAATTAGAATACTACAAATAACAGAGCATTTCTCAACGAAGGCTGGGCAGTACTGATTGGTATGTAATACTGATTCGCCAAGTCAGCATGTGGCCTTTAGTGGTAAGTTGTGCACCAGGGGTCCTTCCTGTGCACCAGGGGTACTTCCTGTTAGTAAGCATGATGCAGTGGCAATTGGAAGAAAGCAGTAGATTTGAAAAATAGTCTGGTGACACAGCACAACTTGAACTTTGCAGTATGAATCCGTAATACCTTTACTTTCCATATAGTTTCTAGGGTGCAGCTTCTGTACTCACAAAGTGCATGTTTATTAGGTCAAAGTTCAGTTGTGGTGTGATTATTTATTAGTTTTGTTTCTACTAAAAGTTCACAGTCATCTCATTGCCATCTGTTCAGTCTACATGTGTCTGGTGACATTAATATGTACAGGATAATCAACGTATTAATGAAGGTATTAGTATTGACTATGCTGAATTAGTACAACACTTGGGATAAAGTTTTATGTTATGTGTATTACTTTCAGGATGACCCAATGTATGACCTTGTGGACTACAGTGATGATGAGTTGGACGAAAGGGTAAGGGTGACAATCTCTTCAGTTGGTAAACAACAAGACAATTGAACTCAAATTATGATTCTGTTTTGTCTCCGTTGTTGCTAGTTCACTGACAATGATCATTTCCTCCACCATCATGTATTTACCAATTGGCTAATAGTTGAATTTGTTCGTTATGATTAGTCTATTTGCAGCAATAAGAATTATACAGTTAGTAAATAATGGCCATCTGTCTTCTGATGATTTCTAATAACACTATTTGAAAGGCATAGGTCAAGACTATAGCTGAGATAGAGCTTGTTTCTAGTAACACCATTTGAAAGGCATAGGTCAAGACTATAGCTGAGATAGAGCTTGTTTCTAGTAACACCATTTGAAAGGCATAGGTCAAGACTATAGCTGAGATGAGCTTTTTGTGCAGCATGTGAGGTGTAAACTTTACATGTAATGTTAGAGTCTTGCTTGTTGTCTAAAGTGTTACTTGGTCATTTTGTCAACTGTGCCTACTTAGTCCTACCTGTTCTTGTTCTGTGTTCTATGTTTCCTTGCTGTGGTCAAGAGGTCACTTCACTCAGGCACTCATATTAGAAACGCTACTTAGAAACAAACTCTAAGAATTTGTGAAAGTAGGCTTACCCAATCTTATTCAAACAACAGTAGTTAGTTTTAAAAATTCTCTCTCTTTTTTATTTTGTTCAAGTATTCCTAATTTTTACTTTACAACTTGTACAGTCTTGGTAGTGGTAGCATCATATCTATGAATTTGAGCTGACACTCTGAAAAGTTCTATGTTCACCAGACGTCTGTGCTCGTTTCTCTTGTAGACTCCAGATAGGAAGGTTCGGTCTCGCCCTGGAAGTCTAGTGTCTGGTGCCTCGGTTCTTGAACACCATAGGCTGTCCAGTGGAGACTATGTTGTGTTGAAGGATGGTCAAGTGGTCAGTGACCGTGTCCAGCTAGATAAAGACAGGATGCCGCCACCTCCGCCCCCTCCACAAAACAAACCTAAAGGTGAGGCAGGTCACATGTTTAAACAACAGATTTTCATTTGATTATTAAGTCTTGCTTACTTGTCATTTCTCTTGCTTTATGTGCTTGCTGTGAACTGTTGTTTGAACAGTGTTGTTTTGTTTTGTACATGTAGAGATGTTGATTTACACGCATTATTGTTAATTAAGTATTTTTGTCATCTTGTTTACCGAGCGTAACCTTTCTTTTCACTGTTCCCCTAGTGGCTCTGTTAAACTGTTGTTGAAAAAACCACAATGCTGTCCCTGTGCACAAGTCACGTTTGCATGCTTTTGAATGTGTAACATGTGACCACCACATGTCTTTATTACTGTAGTTAGTGTTTTGTGCTTTATAATAATTGTATGTAATGCTGGCCATAAATAACCAATTTCTTTTCATTGCCTGATAGGACCTCGTCACATCCCTTCACCACTTTCCCACACTCTATACTTATCTGCTAAGTCTCCCCCCAGCACTGTTTCTGTCTCCAGCCCAAACTCACATTTTCCTAAATCTCCACCGTTCATTTCACTGACAACTGCTGGTGGGCAATCCTCACCAAGGTCACGCGTCTATGCTAGGACTCTACCAAGCATGGCTAAGAGCCCTCCCCCTTTTTCCTCCAAGTATCAATCACTATACGCTCTCCCTGCAGGCATTACAAGTTCAGGCAGCTTTAAGAAGAAACCAGCTCCTCCTCCCCCACCTAGCCACACCCAGCTTGACAATCCCAGTCCAACCATTAGTCGAGAGAGACTGCCATCTGATCCACCTCCACTTCCAGAGAAGAAGAGAGATTGTGTGAACAAAGGGCCTGCAAATCCAGGTTTGTTATTGTAAACTTGGTTTAAGTGCAGATAAATCATTGACTAAATAGATCTGAAAACCATTGTGTTTTGACAAAATAAGGCCATTAGTTTACTACTTAGACAACAGATTACATTTAGTTTAAGTTTGACTAATATGGCTTTGGTGGAAAATGCAAAAGTCTTGTAGAATTGTTCATAATCTAGTGAAGACCTGAATGCAGTAGCCTTATGGGACCCACTTGTCCTTGTTGATAAATTATAGTATTGTTTATATGCCATTGAAAATACCTATGTTTCAACACACTTCAAAATGTCCATGCTTTCAACAATTTATATTGCTGGTTCTGCATTCTTCAGGATTAGTCAGCGTAGTCAGGGTGACTTTGCTCTTCCTTACCTGTGTTAACACTACACACTGACATTGCTAATCTGTTTCAGACCCAAAGCTGGTGCTACCCCCTCCCCAGCAGTTCAGAAACAAAAGCTCAGACAAACCCCAGCCTTCACCTCGCTTATCGAAGGGTTCCAGTCTAGATCTGGATGACTCTGTATTGAATGGTAAGACTAATGGACCTAGTGACTCTACTGATGGACTACCGGTACCCACACCACGCACAAAAGTGAGTACCTTTTGGGTCGTAGACAGTTATATGCTTCTCATACCAAACCATGATACCGTCATTTTACCGAAACCTGGTTCTGTCACCCACTGTGGTATGATTACGGTAGTGCTTACCCTGAGAGATGAAATTTTTTTTGCTAAAGCACTTTCTCATTGTGTCTCAAAAATGTATTCTGAGGTGGGTGTTTTTTTCACACAGCTGTCAATTCACTCTTGCTGATTTATCAAACTTACTATGCAGTTTGCCAACTTGTTTGAGGTTTTGAGAGTACAGAGCATTTTATTTTGTATCAAAGATTTCAGAGATGTAGGCTAAAACAGCTTTTACATCTTTTTGATTTAGAGTTCTGGGAATGACTTTGAAAAGTTTGCTGGCATGTTTTGAAAGTAAATTGAAACTGGCAGAATATTTTGTAATTTCTGAAATATTTTCCTATTTTATTACTAGCACAGACGGTACCAAGCTTTAGACCCAGTGGCAGACTCTGACTATTTTCAAGTGACCCGCATAACATTGTTACCTTAAAAACTGCATGATTTGCATATTTTATGCATTGGTCCCTTGGCTCATTTGTGCGTTATCAACTTATAGATAAATATATATCTTGTTCCTCACCAGTTACTATACTACACATTGCAAACCATTGTGTGAATTTAATTTCATGAGCATTGGTCTCGTCTCATTTTTTCTTAATTTAGGAGTAGGTGATATACTGTAAAGTCTCATCAATTTAGAAGTAGGTGATATACTGTAAAGTCTCATCAGTTTAGGAGTAGGTGATATACTGTAAAGTCTCATCAATTTAGAAGTAGGTGATATACTGTAAAGTCTCATCAATTTAGGAGTAGGTGATATACGGTAAAGTCTCATCAATTTAGGAGTAGGTGATATACTGTAAAGTCTCATCAATTTAGAAGTAGGTGATATACTGTAAAGTCTCATCAATTTAGAAGTAGGTGATATACTGTAAAGTCTCATCAATTTAGAAGTAGGTGATATACGGTAAAGTCTCATCAATTTAGGAGTAGGTGATATACGGTAAAGTCTCATCAATTTAGGAGTAGGTGATATACGGTAAAGTCTCATCAATTTAGGACAATATAGGAGTGGCAAGTGAAATTTCATTTTCATATTTTTTCATTAAAGAACAGTAGGACCAATCAAAGGCTTTATTCAAGTTGTGTGCCACAGCTGCCATTAGGCAATGTTTTGGAAATACTCATATTCTATGCATCCCATTTTCCTAGTTGTGTCTTAGGTACAGGTGGAGGTTGCCCACATTAAGCTCGTAATGTATTTTCAGAGGAAAAGTGTTGCCAGGAAACGCCGCTGTCGTGCATTGTATACTTGCCATGCAGATAATGAAGATGAACTCTCCTTTGAAGAAGGGGAGATTATTGTTGTAATAAGCTGTGAAGAAGAGGATTGGTGGGTTAGTAGACTTTCTTCTTGTCCATCTATTGGCTTATTGGCTGTCACTTTATTTGTGCATCTATTGGCTTATTGACTGTCACTTTATAAATTTAAGCAGTTTTTGAACTTTAAATTTTCAGTTGTTAAGTCAGAGTTTTGAGTTTTAGTGCACTTTTGCAACAATGATTTTGTGATTGTTGTTCCGAGCACAAATATAATAACGCATGCATGCGCCTCTGAGATCACAAAAACTATAAGTTCACTCATACCCTGCAGTTCTTAGCACCAGAAAAACAAACTTCTGTCTTTCCAACTTGCATTTCTTTATTTTCTGCTGATACCAATGTTCTCATTTTATTTGAAAGTTGCACATTTTCCAATCTTGTAATGAGCTTAGGTATCTGATTTTCTCAACCAAATTTGAACTGTTCTTATAAGTCCAAAAATTTGGATAAATTCATCGGGGTTTTTATAATCCTATATTGTAAGCTTCCGTGTGTTATTTTAAAGTTCATTAAATGTTATGCATTACTAAAAAGACACAGTTTGTAAATGTAACCCCAACAGTTAATAAATCAAGTGTCTGAATAATGAGAAATGTCCTGCATCCATTTTCTGATGTGCTTGATAGCCTAACTTTAATAGTTTTTGGTATTTTATGATTACAAAGGACAGGATATCAAGTTATTAATGTAGTTATTTGACTGGTCCTTACATATTCGCATCAACCTGAAAATATTGATAAATACATGATCACATGGGACAATTATTGACTTTCTTAAAAAAACTTTGACAACACGGGCTAACAATGGCTATTGTTTGTGACAAGTGTCTTTGCTACCACTGTGGCTGCCTGTTAAGATTGTCTTCCTGTCTTTGATAGAGGTCTTGGTGCTCTTTGCAGAAAGGAGAAATTGAAAGCTGTCCTGAAAGAAAGGGTCTCTTTCCAATCAGCTTTGTCCACATGTTGACGGATTAACTGGATCATGAATGGCTTGGAGTGAAGCTGAAAAAGCTTCCTACTATGGCAATGTATAAAACACAACACTAGTTTCTTATGCATGTCTTGTAATGATAAGTAGCACAGACTTGAAGTGTCTATTACATTTACAACACTGGCGCCACATCAAATGTTAATATTCTAACCAACTAACTAGTTTGTTATACAGAAATATTCTATCTGTCTCACAATGTGGTTCTTGGCTGCTGACTGAGGTTATTGTTGATACTTTGTCATGTGGCAAACTCAAGGACCAGTCTCAGTTACAATTCTCATGTACCATTTTATATCACAAGCCAATTAGACTAATTCATTTTAATCTAAAATGTATATCTTGAGTTTTAATGCAACTTGGCAAAACCTTTGAATGGGAACAAACTTAGGATGTTAAAGCCTTATCAAGATATTGATTTCCAGTCCTTACAAAATGTACTATATCAGGGGTGTCCAAATGTTTTCTGCCGCAGGCCATGAAGGGGAAAATCATACCAAGAGTTGCACCAATCGCTATAAAACGACCTATTAGTTTTCAATGCTATGTTGTGTGTTCTGTTACAAATTAGTTGATATAACAGATGTAGTGTAGGTGATTCTTTTACTTGCTTTATCAGAATTTTGGACAATAACCGTCTTTAGAGCCACAAATTTTTGAGAAAAGCAGAGAATGAAATTAACCAACTATGTTTTCAATATAAAAACACATGTCTGCTTAAGACATTCATTTAGCTTTTACAGTGATGCGTTCAAAAGGAGAAATGGTGTTGTAATTTTGACCCAAGGATAGCTGGCTCATCTGATGTGTGGTTATTGGACTCAGACCAGAAAATTCTTCTTTATTCCCAAAGCCTATGTATGTAAGTTGAATTAAAGTGATAATGTGTTCAAGTCAATTTAAACACTGAGCCCATGGGGCATAACTCCAGGGATAATGTTTGCTAGTCAGTCTGAGCACCAAGTCAATGGGGCATAATGTTTGCTAGTCATTCTAAACACTAATGTTGTGGGGCATAGATGAAAGGATAATGTTTGCAAGTCAATCTGAACAGGGAGCCCATAGGACATCAGGGTATAATGTTTGCACTTCAGGCTAAACAATGAACTATACCAGGTATAGCTCATTTGTCTGAATGAACAGCCCATGGAGCATAAATAAAGGGATAATGTTTGCAAGTCAGTCTGAATACCAACTCAATGTAAATAATGGGATATTTGCAAGTCAGTGTGAACATTAAGCCCATCAACCATAAATAGTGGTATTATGTGTGCAAGCGGGTCTCAACATCCAGCCCACTGGGAATAAATTAGTTCTGAAATAAGTGCTTGACCTTTTTAATTAGACTTTTTAAAAGCTTACAAATATCTAAATAAAACGTGTTAAAATTTACACTTTTCATTCATTTTTCCAAATTGTAAGACCAATACCAAGGTTGACTTAGAAAAAAAAACACCACAAAATTATGTCACTGCTTTGTATAATTTTGACTCTAGTTTTCATTTCCTCTGGCCTGTTGACAAAATTGTAGAACCTAATCAATTTTGATGGCTTATTTCCCTAGGTAGATTTCTTATACCTTGTTACGTTTGGATAATGCTGGCCTTGTACAAGCTCCAATAAAATTATGAAACCAATTATAATACCTGCTGTAGGGGCCGGTTTCACTAAAAGGTGATAACTTATACTTAAGGCAATTGTTTCACTCTAATAAGGGTTTGGAAGTTTTTCGGAATCCGAGGTCTCGAGTTTTTAATTTTTTAGAAAATATTGTGACTGGTTAGTTGCCGCAGGTGCAAACGACGCTTCCAACCAAACTTGAAAGAGAAAAGTTTAATTTCAGTCTTAATAGATTGTGCGTTTTTTCATTCAGTTTGCTTTATTAGTTTTGCAAAATACAAGTTAAGTTTATGAGGTGTACTTGCAGGTATGAAACCCATTTAACAATTACATTGTGGGTTGCTTTTGGACACCCCTGCTCTAAACCTTTAGCCCTGATTCAGGCCTATCTTACATGCAGTCAATATTATTCCAAATGTAATACTGGGACACAATTTTGACAATTCAACCTTGTTCTTGCCTTTTAGTAACTTAGAACAATTACGTCTTGCTTGTCTTGTTATGCAAATGCATATTGTGCCCGGTGTTCTATAGTGCAACTTGTAATAACTCTTAGTGTTCATGTGTCGTTTGTTTATATTTCTTTCCCAAATGTTCTGTAAATCTCTTAAGCTCTCATCAATTTTTGTGCATTTGGTACTGTTGAAACATTTAAATAGCTTCTCTGGGATAGATCCTTTTATATCTGTATACGATCCATGATTACTAGTATTTGTATTGTGTTATCATTCCGGTTTTGTATAATTATTTATTAACAATTTTATGTATTATTTTATTGTTACTGTCTACCATTGTCAGTGCATGGAATTATTTCTTTCATAATTATATAGTTTTGTGTTGAAATTTTAATTGTGCCAGCTTCACGCTACTATATTCATGACAAAGCAGTGAATAGGACCAACAATTGAACACTTTTGGAAATGACAAAATCTTGACTTTGTAAATGAGATTTTCATGTATCCTGCTAGTACTAGTATGCAATAAATGAACGAGAGTTGATACATCTATTTGTCACAGCATGACCATGTCTAAGGTACAATATATCTTGTACAATCCCTCGTGGCATTTTGGATTTGCCATTGTTTGTCATTACCAACTTACTTGCCATTTGAATACACATTTCTCACCATTATTAGATTGTCCCCTCTATTTTGGGTTTTCCATTCCTTACTCCAGAACATGTGATGGATTTACACTCTACTTCTATTGTATAATCAGTCACATGTTATGGATTCAATCCGAGCAGTCGGTGGATTTGATTACACATGGTCGTAGGAATCAGACTTTTTCACCCATTATTTCATCAAGACAGTGGAATTAAATTATCTTCATCTTATTGCATTTATGCAAGCCTTTGAGGAATATGGCTTGCATGGTTCTGTTAAACATGCATCAAGTATTGGTTTGAATAAACTAACAGTAAACAGGTAATTAGTCATTTTGTCTGGTCTTGAAAGTGTCTGATATGCTAGGTATACTATACTAAGTAAAACATACAGAACATAGTTTATTGGACAATCTTATGTGTATGTAGATGTTGTATTATCAGCCAATACATTAATGTTGTTTGTTATAGAAAAACTACCACAGGGGTGCTGAAGTGTCTAAGGCTTCCAGGAGAGGAAATAAAACATTTTGCACAATAACTAGTTTTATTATCACCATATTGTGAAGTGTATCAGACCTGACAGGTATGTGCAAAGACAAGCTGCAAGTTTCAGAGGATTGTGGGTAGTAATAGCAGCACAGTATTATAATTGTAGCTACTCATCTAATGCAGTCTGCAGCCACACACCAGCACAGTATTATAATTTTAGCTACTTGTTATCTAATGCGGTCTGCAGCCACACACCAGCACAGTATTATAATTGTAGCTACTCATTATCTAATGCAGTCTGCAGCCACACACCAGCACAGTATTATAATTGTAGCTACTCATTATCTAATGCGGTCTGCAGCCACACACCAGCACAGTATTATAATTGTAGCTACTCATTATCTAATGCGGTCTGCAGCCACACACCAGCACAGTATTATAATTGTAGCTACTCGTTATCTAATGCAGTCTGCAGCCACACACACACACACAAATGCCTCTTCAGAGCCCATTTGCGGTACAATAGGAACATCAAAATGAGCAAACACAGGTTGATGGGGATGGAAAGTGAGAACGTCGCACCCCTGCCAACTTCTTCAAATTGGAGACCAACAATATGGCAATGGCCTATTCCCTGGCACTACATATATTTGTGCAGATTCAACAAAAGAAACATTGAAGTCTGAAAGTTGTGTGGAAGTATCAACTATACCTAAATGCATTTTTTAACCAAGATTAACTGGTGATTTTCCAGTTACAACTTTAGACTTACGGAGAAAATGGCCAGAGCTAGAACCAAGATGGCGGAGTCTCCTGGCCTACTGGGGTGACGTCACACTTTCCGTCCTCAGCATTCACTCATTTTAGATACCCCAGATATCCAGGTAGTAGTCAACATAGAAGCAATCACAGTTGCAGCATTCATTGCCAGATAGGAGTAACAAAAGTGGGAAGTACAGTAACACAAAATACTACATACCAGTACTTCATTCATTCTGCTGTTAATTTGATATACGGTAGAATAATACCAATTTAGGACAAAATATGCCATAAGAAGCCTTTGAAAAATGAAAAAATATCAATTTTTGGAAGTTAGTTTTGTTTAAAATTTGTGAGATATCGTACCATACTAATACAGTCGTGGTCACTCAAGAACATTTTACAGGAAAGACACAACTTGCAAGTGGACTGAAATCCAGAACCAACAAGAATGAAGTATTCACATCCAAATACAGCACAAAACAAGGTTTTTATGACAAAGCATTTAAGCAAGTTCTGACATACACTGTTGGCAATTTTGTTTAAAAGCAATACTTAACAATAAAATTGCAGTAAAACAAGTCTACGACAGATTTTGAATACATTATTCAATAAATTAGCGTCCATTAGATGGACGTAACACTAAAAATATCAAAAAAACAATCACTACCCAGTAAACAAAATTACTAAAAACATCACACTGTGTTAAGTTTACCAACATGAAGGCAAACTTTTCTTCACACTGAGAAAAAATAATTCAAGCAAATTACACACCAGAACAATTATTCAGACACTATTAACGGAGCACTCAACCAATGTCTTCTGTAAACAACAAACTTGTGTTTTAGGTCACAAGTCTGCTGTTGTTACTCATGACTTGAAATAAACCCGAGAAGCACTTACAATTGATTATTGCTCACTTAAAAGTTTATTGCTACAGTGAGACAACTTCATCTACCAAAGTTACGACCATCAAAGAATGGTATGATATTGCTTTGAAAGAGCAAATATGACACTACTGAGAAAGTGTTTTTTTTTACACCAGAACACTGTTTATAGCAGGTTTTAACACCCCCTAGAACAAAAAACAGTTATAAGCTCATTTATCAAATTTTGCAACAACGAGTTCTTGTTCAGGCCTTTCCAGTAAGGCACAGCAATTTGTGAGCAAATTCCAAAAATCAAGAGGGTCCCATGGTTATACAAGATAGGATGGATATCTACCAGATGACACTGTAGTGTATTCATTAATTATATATAAAACATTACCACTCCAAATGCAAACAGACTTCTAGCTACTCATGAAAGTAGAAAACAAATATCACGCCATCACAAAACATCTCAGGACAACTTCACCTCGAACCAAATTGAACATCAAACCACTGGCCTTTGATGTGAATTTTAATCAAACCAGATTACTAATGCGTGTTAATGAACCCTCAAGACATTCTCAGGTTCATTGTAAAGAAATGCAAATAATTTCTTGGAAATCAACATTTAACTACGACTCATTTGTAACTGAATCTTGTTTTACCATTTTTATAAAAAAGGTTCCCTTGTTTAGCAATTTATGTAGTCATAGCTGTGGTCAATCGTGCACATTTGCCTAGTGACGTCAGCTCTAGTCTCATTCCTAGTCCCAGGTGAAGTCATTCTTGACCTTCCTCAAAAATCATCAATTGAGGTAGTTGTCTAACTGCAGATTTTTATCCAAAAATTTGATATTCACATATTGTATAAATCTTATCTTCATTGCTCACAATCAGCATTTCTTATAAAACATCATGTGCCAAATAAGGCAGTTCTTAAGGATGACTTCAAGATTTTAAACATTGATAAAGGAAGATTGTAAAGTAAGGATGTTCCCAGCTATAAAACAAAGCAAAGGGTCCATGTGAGTTAAAAGTGATTTTTGCAAATGGAATTCTATCATGAGAGATAACAGTTTTTGGGCACGATGACAGGAATTTTGGGAACTGTTACGGAGAAGTTTGCACGATGTTTAAAGACTTTTCAGACGAGAAAGAGGCCTTTATTCACCCCTAAATTTGAAGCATTGAGAGCCCTTAGGAGATGTTTTAGACACTACACCAGGATTACTAACTGGCAGCAATAGAGAGTTAAGACCAGTGTTAGACAACTGTTTAGACATGGAAACGGAACGAAACTTTCTGAACTGAGGATTTGTAGGCAAAACCGGTACAGACTGTGAATGGCGCAATTTTGGTTTTCCAAAATTATCACTCACAGACTTTGAGGCTTGAGTAGAAGTATAGCAAATGTTCCTACGTGACTTGGAATTGTCATACAGCTGAGTACAGTCAACTGGCTGAACAGCATTCACATCCTTCTCAAATAATTTACTATCTCCGTCTTGTTGGTAAAGAGAGTCATACTGCGTCTCTTCTTTAACAATTATACTGCTCAAAGAAGGGCACGTTTCCTCAAACTGATCGTTGCCATCAGTCTCTGGCACTCCTCGGTACGCGTCTAAACTGTCCGGCTGAGGCTCAGTCGACATCTGCTGTTGAACAGGCTCGTTGACATACAACTCTTTAACACAGGTCTGATCTTGATCATCATCAAGGTTTCCCTGATCTTGATCATCATCAAGGTTTTCCAGTTGATTTCCTTGAGCTTGCTTTTCGTCATCAGTAAGTCTTTTAAAGGAAAAAGAATTTCAAAATTAATTGCTAAAGATCGCTTGGTTGTATATTCAGCTAATTGATGGCACCATGAATTTTTACTTTCTCCATTTAGAAGTATTAAAAGTGTTAATCCTAACATCGGGTATTTTATTACCATACATTCGTTCGCATAACTTGACAATTAAAAATGTATTTTTTTATTCCGACACTGAGCAAGTGCTGTTGCCTCCTTCACAGAAATGTTTAATCCAAATTTCACGAAGAACTATTGATCAATGAGCATGATAGATATAAAGACATATCCATAGAAAAGCTAAAGTGCTTTTAAGGGACATCACACCATCCGCACTCCACTCATGGACAACACACTAGTCACAAAATTAATGTCAGCCATGCAAACAATGCCACTTCAACTGCATTCACGCTACATCTCGTGAGCTCAAACTGACTTTTTGAGCTTTTGGTTACATGCATTACGAATGTGAAAAGATTCTATTAGATAACAAAGGCTTTGGTCATAATCATTACTATCATGTTGTATGTCCAGACATTTCCTTTTAACTCAAAACATCAAAACAAAAAAGGCAGGAAACAACCTTGGCCAATAGCGTCACTTCAAGAACGGCGCATATGCAATGGAATGTGCGTAAAATAGGCACTGAAAATGTGCAAAAACAGACTCATAGCCGGGGGGGGGGGGTTCAAGGGGTTTGATCGAACCCCCCTCCGCAGAAAAGGTCCAGCCCCAGCCTATCCGTTAAAGATAGGATACAGATGGACAAAAGCAAAATTGTCACAGCAACTGGTACTACTAACTACAATGATAACTGAGTTACAGTAATAATTTTTAATTTGCTTCTGACTCAAAGCGCTTTGCGTAATCATTGGGCTGTACCCTAGCCAACTTCACCCGAGTGGTATTTGTGTAGATGACAGAATCGTGCAGACGATTAGAGGAAGGTTTATGTTACTCATCGGCGTTGAACACACGCGGTGGTTACCATGTAGGGTAACAAGGGAGTCTAGAAGTAAATGTCCGTACCTAGCTAAGCTAAATAGCAGCAAGAGAGCTCCCAATAAGTAGTGAGGTTTAAATGCCTTAAAATCGACCAAGTACCACAACAGCAGAAAATAGATTTGTTGTCTGATTGTTTGCTAGCATAGTACTGTAAAGGGCAGGCATTTTCAAATTTGGAATTGAAATTGTTCGCCAAATACAGGTATGGTTTTCATCCAGTGTCCACTTCAGCTGTGGATTGGTGGATTAGCATGCATGCGTGTGCACGTGTGTGCGTTTCCGTTCTTTTAAATTCAATAAAAGCCAACGGTAAGTTAACAACAGGCAGCCCTCCATCGTTGCTCAAAAACCAGAATTTAACTGTAACCGTGTTTTCTTGCACTGAGAAAGCACCGACGAGCATTCTTGGGGAAAAGTAGGTCTAGACCCAATAAAAACATTGGTCAATGAAGATAGACCTCTCTTGTCAATAGTGTCAATGGTGCACAGCCTCATAGATTTCATATGAGTAACTAACTTGATGGAAAAGATTTCCAACGTTAGACGGCACTATTCCGAAGGTTCACTACTCCGAAGGTTCACCACATTCGAATGTCCACAATTCCAAAACCAGAACTCTGACAGCTGTTTTTTTTTCTTAAATGTAAGCACAGCCCCTGGAGTCGCTTTTGCATTATATCCAGGCTCTAATTCACACCCTTGCACACATTAACTAGTAAGACCGAGCTCAGAGAAATAGGAGACACCTTTGTCCAATGCTCGATTGTCAGCCAGTGAAGCTACAGGATTCAAACCCAGGTCTCCCAAACAGGAGTCCTGACCTTAAACCACTGAGCCACACAGTTCATTACTGTTTGCCTGGTAATGAGTCATAACAGACATTAATAAAGTATTGTACTTGTGTCCATTTAATAACCATTTAAAGGGTGTGCAAAAGTTGAATAATTCTTAATTTATTGATTACATTGTTTACAAATGAGCTCAGTTCCAATCACTGTCAATAGTGATTCTTGAATCTAACTAACGACTCATTCTCAAGCATGCACAACATCTGGGCACGGGTCAGGGCTGCGGCGACCAACAGTTTTAAATTTAAGAAGACTGAAAGGGCTCTCCGACTTAGTGAAGACTGGCAGGGCCAGAATAGCCTGCCAACTAAATTTAATTTCGACCCGGCCGTGTGCGTGGTTCTGGTGAGTGAGATTCAGGTGCAGCAGCCCTAAACTTTTCAGTCGTGCTGTGAAATGATGCGACCTTGACATGGATTTGATGAATGTATCGTGGTTCATAATTCATCAATATTCCCACTCCATATTTTTTAAAATGCAATAACGTTTTCATTTTTCTGTGTTCGTAAGACATGCGCGCAATTTTGCAAGTGGATGAAATCCAAACAAAGTATTTTAGTACCCAGGAGTTTTTTTCAGTATAGGTACACCTTTGAGTGTGTCTAATAACCAAAGTATCATTCATTTTTCCAAGTAAAAGTGTAAAAATTACATATCAGTTGAAAAAGTTAGATATTTTTGTATAGTAGTGAACCTGCGAAGTAGTGATCCTTCGGAATGACAAACCGATCGAACGGTGAGTAGTAGGCTGTTCCCATTTCCAACAACGTAAGCAACTAAAGTAACACGCAAAAATATAACTAGATAAAAAATTTCATCAAGTTGTTCTCCTACTGAATATTTCTGTCCCGAGTACATGCAATCACTCATTTAAGCATGCCTGATTTGAAAATTTGGCAGAAAGTAACGCGAGAACGTTTTGGACCACATTACACCCGTATTGAGTCCCATTCTTTGCAAGCAACTGTCACGGAATCCTCATCTCTGGTATTACAAATTCCGTCTCATCTTAAAAGCCTAGAGCTGAGAGTCTTCATAGTGTATACAAATTTCCCTTCCCCTGATTAAGCTGCATCAACTGGGGGCCTTAATGAAAACTCCAGTGTCGACATTTACAAAATATCAAAGGTTGACCCTTCAAGAAATTTGAACCTCCCCCTGCGCAATGCTAGCTATGGGCCTGAAAAATATCAAACATTTACCAATCCCTTTTATTTACTTCTGGTGAAGAAAATGAAATAAAGCTAATATTCATCCAAGACACAGTGATTTAAAGCCTATCTTCAACCGTAACACGTGTAAATTTCGTTCCTACAGTATGTTAAGAGCATCGCTCTGAGCCTATTAGTACCATAAATTGCCAGATGTAACGAACTGTTAGATGCATTGACTGGCTTTTGTCTACGTCACCACGAGAATCACCTTTTAATTCAAACAGCTGCGAAAAACACCCGCACGCAATGGTGTTCTATTCAGACCCCTATTCAATACAACCTTTTGTTGCTTGTGCTGGGATCTCGCGGTGACGCAACACGGCTCGAAAAGGCAGCTTCACTTATCATGTGACAGGCTTACACTTAAGTGATTGAACTCACGTTTTCTTATTTTACTAAGGCTTTTTTAGAACTATCTAGTTAGCCTAATACATCTAAAGTAACAAAATTCCATTGAAGTTAGGCTTCAAAGTGGCTACATTTAAAACTGAGTCATGTGCAATGTATATTAAAGTAGCTCAACTTGAAACATTCTAGTAACTTAGAATTCCTATAGTTCAGTCATTAAAAAGTCCGGGTGAGTTGAACTGTTGCTTACCAATAAGGAAAGCTACTTTTAAGATACACAATGACAGTATGTCATCACTTACAGTAAATCTCCAAATGCTTCGTTGTCATTGTTTGTTGTATTCCGTTGTCCGTTGCTTGCATGTGAATTCAGCCTAGCTTCACATTGATTTGGCTCCTGCAAGCTCTGAATGTATGCCTTTTGCTTTTCTTTTTGTTTCTTGATCTTATCAAGTTTACAGGCCTCTCTACGTCTGAGCATCTTATGTAGGATTGGCCTGTATGTTTCTATACCATTGAACAATTCCAAAGCCTTTAAACTCTTTGTACAAGGTGGCCAGAAGGCATCTTGCTCAATCGGGACAGGTACAAGGCAATCTTTTTTGTCTGACAATATTCTCATAACACTCTCGCTAGCTTGTAGCTTCGCCCAACGATCTGCTTCAAAATTTTTTGATAGCATCATAAAAATGAAGGTTGAATGATCTACAGCCTCTTCAAAAGCTGCTGGAAGTCCAATTATCCAGTCAATATCATCCACTGTACATGTTGATACATTATTGCCCGGACTTAAATTGATTTGATGAAGGGCATTGCGAAATGAACTAATTTTAGCATGATCTTCCCTTGCATACAGGATATAGACATCAAAAAACTCTTTCTGCAAGTCCACAGGAATACTTCCACACATCTCACCGCCAGACATATTGCAATCTGAAACAAAACAAATGATACAACCATGGCAATAAAAATGATCTCAGATGTAAATTGCTAAACATTTCAAGTTCCAAGTCAGTTCAATCATATCCAAGTTCATGTTGATTGTGTACATTGCTGGCCATCACATAGGCCCTGGATATGCCGAAAACTTTACAGCAAATTATGTCTTACCTTTATTAAACCATCTAAGACATGTTGCTATAAGTACCTGATATGCATAGAGGAGCACCTTAAAGTCTATTTTCAATGGTAACACCTGTAAATTTGGTTCCTACAGTATGTTAAGAGCATCGCTCTGAGCCTACTAGTGCCATAATTGCCAAATGTAACGAACTGTTAGGCGCATAGGCTTGCTTTTGTTTACGTCACCGTGAGAAACATCTTTTAATTCAAACAGCTGCAAATAATACCTGCACACAATGGTGTTCTATTCAGACCTCTATTCACTACAACCTTTTGTGGTTTGTGCTGGGATCTCGCGGTGACGCAACATGGCTCGAAAAGGCAGCTTCACTTATCATTTGACAGGCTTGCATTTGCATGATTGAACTCGTGTTTTCCTATTTAAAGGCTTTGCTGGGACTACCTGGTTAGCCCAGTACATCTAAAATAACCAAATTCCGTTGAAGTTAGGCTTAAGAAGCTGTTGATGTCTTTAACTTGATTTCACGCAGTGCTTCATTCAGTTGCCCAAATCAGCAACTGGCCATTTTTACACTACTCATGCCAGGCAATGTGACATCAAATCCCCTGTAAAAATGACCAGATTTGTGCCACTGAACGAAGGACTTATCAAAAAATTTGCTTGCGGGAGTATTTGTTCGAGCTAGGAAGAGTTAAAGACATCAACAGCTTCTTAAGGTGTCCGTCCCTCTATGCGCATAAGGTACTCATAGCAACATGATTGATGTGCAAGACATAATTTGCCGAAAAGTTTCCGACGCATGGATGGCCTATGGGATGGTCACCATTTGTACTGGGCCCAGTCAAGAAGGTGGCACTGTCTACAACTGATCGTCTTTATGGATATTGTGTTGTGAAAAGTTAAAAGCGACAAAAAAGCAGAGTCGGAATTATTCATCATCACTGAAGTAAGCACAATTATCATTCTAAGTGTAAAATGTATTTTTGACCAGATGAAAACTTCTTGCGATGTGGTTGGAATAGAACTGCTCATTTAAAACTGACAGGGATGAATGAATATACATAGAGCAAAAGGAAGTTTTGTAGCCTGTGCACAACCAGCCGAGTAGTTGACAATACCACTGTCTCAACTGCATGGGCGGCGCAGCACTAAAAGTAGGGGTCTATAGCCCCTCAGCCCTCCCTGCGGCGCACCGCCCATACACCATGGGCAGCTAGCGCAGCATTGAAAAAAGTGGGGCAGCTATAGCCCCCCCCCAGCCCCCTATGGTGCGCCGCCCATGAACTGGCACTAGTAGAGACAGTCATCCCATCGGCTCTCCATACATTGGAAGCTTTTCGTTGAAGTATGCCCCACACTCATCAAATTGACTGTGTAATCGTCAACATTATTGGTCCTTGATCTTTCTGTGGTGTCTTGTGATTTGTCAATTTTGTGGTTCCCTGGATGTTTGTTTTTATTTATACTGCTGGCAGTAGGCTGCTGAAAGTCTTTCAGTGTACAATCAGGCGGTCAAGGATAAGCACATCAATTGAGTTTTATTCATACCTAGTGAACTTATAGGAATACAGCACCATCAACGTAATGTTGCTGTGTCTTTTGCAAATAAAAGAACATCTTACAGTGGCGGATCTAGGATACCATAAGGGGGACCCAAAATGTTGCGTCGGGGAATTGGGCAAAGCCCGATTGTATGTGCACAGGCAGCCTGAAAGTTTCAGGAGCTGGGGATACGGATGTAAACCTACTAACCTACTTTTAGAAAATCTGTCGGTGGACTAAAAAAAAATCACGGGAACACGATTCCGCCTCCCTCATCCACTATCGGTTCAAGTTACTTTCCTCATGTTTCATGCTGTTGGTGTTTCATTTTGTTCTTTAGCTCTACATGTTGATACAAGTTTCACGGCGAGGTGACGAGCAGAACTACCCGGCTGTGTTGCAATTTCAAGGTCTGTGGGAGCTGAACACACAGTGGTACCTAGCCTTGGTGCAAAGCTGTATATTAAATAAGCTTTGCGCCGATGTAGGTAAAAAACAGACCAAAAACACAATCTGGCATAATATTTATGTCATTAAAAACTACTAGCTACACTTTTCCTTGAGTAAACTGAATTATTTACCAGTGTTGCATGCACCCCCGCCGGTAGTTAGCTGTGCATGTTGTCATGTTGACATAACTTTCACGATGAGGTGATGAGCAGAACTACCTGACCTGTGTGAAATTTCGTAGCCTAATGTAGCCAGCCAGGTAGCTGTATGAAGACTGTCATCAAAATACAGCTAGGTACCACTGTGTGTATTTCTTATGTAGACCCCGAAAATGCACACAGCCAGTGTACTTCTGCTTGTCACCTCACTGTGACACTTGTATCAACATGTAAAGCCAAAGATTGGATGGGGTGCATACAAAATCTGGGAATCAACCGACACTCACCTTAATTGCCCATTACAGCCGTTTAAGTGAAAAACAATGCAATAAACGTCATTTTCTTGCGCAACTCTTCGTCTTTTCTAACATGATGAAAAGTATGTCGTCGTTTTGAAAACAGTATGCTCGAGTCACGCGCACGCGCCATTTCCTAAATTTTTGCGACATCTCTCGGGAGATGAGGATAGCTTGGCAAATTCGGTTTTTCGGTATCAAAATTCTAGAAACTTATAATGAAGTGAAACCAGTTCAGGCCTTTATGCAGCGTACGTCCTGCGCATCCCTTTGGACCTAGCAATAATCTGGACCCCTGACAAGCATGCCCAATGTATCATTTGGAGCCCACTGTCAATAAAAACTTTTCAAGTTTGGACTCACACATTGTCAGGAAGCCTCTGAAGGCTCACAGTGGGGGCTCTTTTTTCAACAAGCAGTAAGAAATATACAATGTATTTACAATGTTGCTGTGCTCACACTTGGTTGATAGCATTGTAAAAGTCTTGGTCTACAGTTTTTTTAGTAAAAATGTTCACTACAGAAGGCTGTTTTGGAAACTTAGATGTAAAAACCTTAGCATTGTAAAAGTCTTGGTCTACAGTTTTTTATTTTAGTAAAAATATTCACTACAGAAGGCTGTTTTGGAAAATTAGATGTAAAAATCTTGGTCTATGCATTTTTTTGTAAAAAAATCTGTGTGTTTGGGAGGATTCCTGGGGGTGGGGGGGGGGGTTACGCGTCGGAATCATGGACGCCCTGGAATATAGGGAACCCCATTTTGGACACCCTATTTTCGAAATCCTCGATAAAGGCCTGAACCAGTTCCGATAATTTGTTGTGATGTGTATGCAACCTCGTGAAAGAATTAAGAATAGTTGATTGAAGAATCGGCGAAAAAAAAATGGCCAACAGGTGACTCAGTATTTCATGGCGCCGAAAGCCATCACTAAAGATCGCTCCACAACAGAATAACAGTAGCATAGGCGGATTTAGGGGGGGCCCAGGGGGCCCGGTGGCTGCCGCAAAAAAATAAAACAGTAAGAGCGTAGGGAAATCTGTTGAGTTTATTAATTAACCCCGGTAATTAAAATTATACGGATGAAAAAAGATTTAAATGTGTGCAGTTTTAGTGTTGAGGGGGGGGGCTCAAATCCAATTTCAAGTGTCAAATTCGGAACACGGCGCATTCGTAACGGAACTATGGCTAAGTATAGGCTCTCCCGCGATATCCCAGGTGACCGGCAGTGGCGCTGCCCACTACGACTCCGTTTCCGTCGTCTGCTCCACTGTGCAATGAAGAAAATTTACTTCATTTTTTAAAGAAAATGGAACCTGAGTGACGATGAAAAAACAGAAGCTGCTGGTAAGATGTGAATTTTAATCGAAGCCTTAGTGAATCACTCAGAAACTCGCAATACTCTCTTTGCCAACACGAAAAATGGATTTGGTCTTTTTGGCATTTGAAGACTATTTTAAATACGACAAATTTGTTAAGAATTGATGGCACAAAATATAAAACGTGTAATAAGCATTACAAAAAGAAGTAGGTTTCGCGCGCAAACGCTGTGGACCATAAACAAGTAGGTCTCTTAGTATGAGATTAGTAGATAAATCGGGGTGGTGTAGTGGTAACGCATGTGTGCACTAATCTCGAGGTCGTGAGTTCGAGTCTTTGAAATCTGCAGTTTTTCCTGTTTGACACTGTCTCCGTTTTTTTTTTCTTTTGCCTTTTTTTCTTGGATAATACTTCAGGAATCAAGCAAAATGCTTGATTTTTAGAGGTAAAAACAGAAAAATTTCATGGGCGGGAGGGGGGCCAAACCCCCCTCCCGACCTCCCCCCATTTGGTGCTTATGCGCATCTACATGTACAATCGTGGTTCAGTTTGCACAAATGCTTACAGCCGGACAAAATGTTGGGCCCCCTTGTGATATCCTAGATCCGCCACTGGGTAGAACGCCATTTTTTCCAACACCGTAAAATAATGTAGTTTACTCAAGGAAGACTGTAGTTTTTAATAACATTAATTTTTTGTCAGATTTTATCTTACCACTTTTTTACCCAATTCGGTGGGTGCAAAGCTGTATATTATTTTAGTATACAGCTTCGTACCAAGGCTAGTAAACAATGACCATCGTCTCTATCCAGAATAGAGATCGTGGTCATTCACTGAGATTCAGGTTATTGTGATTACCAGAATATTTATTACCCCCATAACCTGCAATACCTCTCTTTATCTGTGCTGCAACAGTCTTCCGAGTGAGTTAACACTAAGGCGTTAGGACATAGGACCTGCCTGAATTTCCCGTTTAGTAGCAGTTGCATTGAACAGTTAGGCTGCGGCCGCGGCCAATTTGCAGTACCAAAATATTAAAATCTAGGGGTAGGCCAGGCTTGGACATTTTTACTTGGGTATTGTATGTAGGCCACGTGAATGTGATGTGTTTGTATTTGTGAACATGCTGAGAATGAAAAAAGACCACTTTTTCGGCTGTAGCTGCAGTCTTCTTCAAGATGGTGGCCCCCCGTTGCAATTGTGCATAGCTGTGTAGCAACTGAGAAATTAGGTAGCCCTCAAACTAGTCAGAAAAACTAGCTGGTTGACAGTCCTTTTGGACCACCTTTTGGAAATGGTGGCAACTTTGCTTTCGGAATCTAGTGTTGGCTTTAGTCGAGTATCGGCAGCAGGGCTCGACGTTATTAAAATCGCCAGGTCGCATTTTGCGACCTAGCCAAAATCCCAGGTCGCATTTTCAAAATCCAGCTCGCATTCGTAAATGCCAGGTCGCAAAATTTTCCCGCCATTTTTACGCGCCAAAATAGATTTTTTAGAT
>NMRA01000046.1:718936-755102 GCA_002633005.1 Phoronis australis | reverse complement strand
AAAATAAACATTTTTGTCCACCACAAAGTTTGGTAAGTTAATCGCTTAAGAATTAGTAGAAACACCGTTGTTTTTGAAGTTTTATCACGTGTTAAGCAGTGGCCCGAAACTTTCTTCGGCGAATCCGGGAATTTACAAAAGTGGCCGAAAGTGTTAGCCAATCATACGCGTCCAATATCGATACTGCATATCCCATGTTCACGCGACTTACATACAAGTCATCGGGAGGGCTGTCCCCGTTAGTGTTGTTTTGAACTTGGATTTGGCAGCGACCAAATAACGGTCGGATTAACAAGAGCTGCTTTGTATTTGCCAGGTATCTGTTGAGAAGTGTAAAAACTCAGCTCGCATTCGCTGGAAATTCCAGGTCGCATTTTGCGACTTGATACGAGCTGACAAAAATCTCAGCTCGCATTTCGAAATTTCAGGTCGCAAATGCGACCTGCAGCTCGTTATGTCGAGCCCTGGGCAGGGAAGTGGTGGTTTTGGGGTGAAAAGTGCCGATTTTGCATTTTTTGCCCTTATTTTTCTTAGTCTAGCTTGGTTTTTAGTGGGATTGAACACGCCATGAACATTCCCACTAAATGAGATGATGTCACAACACCACTGATCAGGGAAAACTGTGGGGTTTGGCCGATTGAACTAGACTGTATTCATCCACTTTGGCTGTGTTTGCACTCAGCTCACGATCAAAGGGATCCTGCCTAGCTCCTCTATTCATCGAGTCATGAGCGAGGATAATTGGTTTCACTCACATGCGAATATGATCAGCTGATTACAATCTAGTGTAGAGGACCGTACTTTTTATGAAGAGCGTTTTACGTTGCTTTGAGTGTAATGTTTGAAAAGAGGAGAGAAAAAAAATTGTTGGTACAACTTTGAATTTTTTCAAATCGGCCCAGAATAAGAGATTTAGCTACACAGCAACACTCATAATGTAACTTTCATTCAGCATGCACGAATACAAAAATATAGGACCCAAGTTATTTAGATTTTGGAACACATGCATTGCAATATTCAAAATACGTTTATTATAGCTCTTACAAGGTGTAAAACGACGTTGTTTAATTTCATTGTGCTCATTCATTGTCATCCGTCAAATCGGAAATTTCCGCGATGTGATCTGCGGCATGCGCGTATGTATGCAAAACACGAGATCGTTATATTCCTGAAGTACGAACATTAAGAAACTTTAGCATGCCGTCATTATTGACAGGGACATGATAAAACAAATTTGGATTTTGACGATAGTCTTGATACAGCGAGCTGGCTGACTATAGGTACCACTGTGTCAGTATCTCTGTTAGACCCAAAAATTTCACACAGCCCGGGTAGTTCACCTCGTCACCTCGTCCCCAACATATAGATCGAGCCTAGGACTATTAATGTTTTACTCCACGGTAGAGCTAACGACCGTCGGCATGTGCACACAAAATGTGTGAGTTAACCAGCACTAACCTTGCACGTTGCAGCCGTTTAAGTGAAAAACAATCTAATAAACGCCATTTTCTTGCATAATCCTCCGCCTTTTGTAACAAAAGTCTGTCGTCGATGACCCGCACGCGCTCGCTCACTCACTCTCATATGCAGACGAACTTCAAAACAAACGTCATGTGACAACGTGTGTTCATCCAGAGGTTTTTCTCATGTTGTGGGGTACGATGTAGCGCAGATTTGGACTTAATCGCAATTAATCTGGACTCCACATTAATTTAAAAAATTGTAAAAAATAAGGAGGATCTTGGATAATTTGTTGAGTCGAAACTGTATTTTTATTCAAGAATTCAATTTTCCTTTCTACGATCGCGATTCAGCGACGTATCAGTCAGCAAGTTTTCGCCCTGGAATTTCAGCACCATTTTTTGAAAAATGATTGTAATTTAACAAAGGAGTTTGATAGCAATGCACCACAATTTTGTAGAAAGACTGTCATAGGCTACAAATATGTCGTAGAGCATAAATTTGATAAATCCTAGCTTCCGATTTTACCCATTTCGGAAATCGGGTTTCAACTGCCTTAGGCTACAATAAGCGTCCCGTCCCTGTGAAATGAATTTTTCTAAGTGCCCGGTATACAGCTTTCCACCAAGGCTAGGTGATGCTACTGCATATTTTGTGTTGCTTGTACGGATTGTTGCCAATTTTTCTTGTTTCCATAACATGATGGTGGAAATGAAAACGTTGCAAATTTGAATTTTAATGTTTGCATAATCCAGAAAATCAGAGCTCGGTAAACCAAGTTTTTTAAATGACTCAAAACTTTTCTTTATTTGCCTGCAGTTTTTGCAGAGTGAAGAAAGAGTGAAGAGTCCATTGATGTGTGTTCTGTTCAGGCAAACACCTGAGAGAACTATTCTGTGCCTCCTTGGCTGTTTCTCTTCAGGAAATTTGGGATCAGGTATGAATAAATAATTAAGTAAAATGTGAAAAATCTAATTAATATGAATTGAACTCCCATTTTATTAAAATTTGCACACCAAAAATGCTCTTAATGTATTTATTTTTATTTTTACGGAGACGATAAATGGTAAACTATAATTGCTTTACAAATTTTATATTACCTTTGAATATACTTTACATTTCTTAATTTATAACTAATCAATATGTCTGTGCCCTTCCTGCATAATTCTTCTTTTTGTTCTGAGATTATGAATTATTGTGACTTACAACGAAGCTGTCATTTTGTAATCGTGCACTCACATGTACATATGTGGGTGTATATTGCCATAATCTCTGTCTGGCTTCCCATTTTCTGCTGTTTTATCTCCTCAATCCCTTTGCAGGATCTTCAAGAAATTTGGCAGGTCAGATGACAGCTACAGGTGCCTGTGATCAGATCTTCTGCTTCTTGGTTCAAGTGACCACACTCTTTTCACAGTATTATGCCTCTGTATAACAATGAAGATCAAAAAATACGAGAACAACTATAGCAAGTTAAAAATATATATACATAGTGGACGTCACTTTAGAGATCGGTTATTAACCATTTCGCTCAGTGTCTGAAGTCCAGCGTCCGTATGTTGGGGTAGGTTTCTGCGGACGGCCACTTAACGTTAGTGTGCAGCAGTTTGTTTATCACGTTAACAGCTTCGCATTTGATTTGCCACAGTGATAAGCCGTCTGGCTGTCTGTGAGTGGAATGTGACTGAGCAATCAGCTATTTCAACTGTTGCATTTTTCTCATTTAATTTTAATAATTAATTTTGAATTATCTTATGTCAACCACAACAGTATGTTTTTGGTCAAAATTGGCGCACATTTGCCAAACATACGCCTACATATCCATATTAAAACAAGGAACACATTCCTGTGAAATTGTATTAAAGCGTTTTAAGTTAATGTTATTACATTTTATTAAATTGCCGTGGTCTTTAGAGTGATTTTTTAAACTGTCACAAGAAGACTTTGCTGTGTAACCATCTGCTTTCCAACAAATTGTAGGCATTACTTGCATGTAAAAATTTGACTTCCCAAATAAAGAAGTAAAAGAGTCTTTATTAATTTCAATACCTGGATTTTTTTGTTATGTGGGACCCCTGACAGTGGAATAAATAAAATTATAACACCAAGCATCACTAACCAAGAAACAAAGCTAGTGGTACAGATGTGCCAGACACTCTCTGCACACTTTAATATAGTTCCATTTAAGAATACCATTGTCTGTGACCTGGCATTTTCATGCTGGGTTGTAGTTAACAGTTGTGTAAATAACCTACCCCAGTGGACTGAGCTCAGACCCTGAGCGAAATGGCATAGCTAGATCGTCTACAGATGGGGCAGAAAGTAACCGAGTGCCCCAGATGGAGGCACCCACCTTTGTTACTTAGTGGATGGAACTGATCAGGGCTGCTATATTCATACAGTGTCTCTTCAGCAACCACTTGTCATGGCACTTTGACTCTGGACTTTAGTGTATACGTGGCGAACAGCTGATGAGAGTGCATGCGATCAGATGATTCATAATTTACATATGTTGCTCTGGGCTGGCTACAAAACAGTAGTTGTTTTGTTGTAATCATCATCAGGATTCGTCCTTGACCTTAAATGGCTTTTCTTGTGCCATTCTATGTTTCGTCTATCTGTTTTAATTTCCCATGTATGAGTACCTATAAATGCACCTAACTGTGGTGGAGTGAAGCTGCTATTATCAGCCATAGTAGCTTATTTTGATCTTGTATATCATTCCTTCAGTGTACATCACTTAAGGTAGTATAGTGTATGCCATTTACATCACTATTGCCATTTGAAAACCCGGACCAGGGAACATCTAAATTTTGACAGAAGGTCACATATTAATATTCATCAGCAGAGCTCCAATCATTGTTACGAACAATGCTCTTTCAATGACTTTGCTGTAACAGACCAGGCAGAAACATCAAAGGAGCTGAAAATTTGTGAGGTTCTACATATCAATTGGTGCAAGCCCAGTCTCAATAGGCAACTAGAACACCACAGGTTGTCGTTGTTTGTCTAGTCTACTGTTACTCTCCTGACACTGACTGTGTCTGTGTTTCATTACTTGTTGTTGGGCCTAAGTAGGTGGCCACTGTTTTTGCTTCTGAGGATGGTAGTTTAATAAACATCGAAACATGTCAAGTTGATTTAAATCCATCGTTTTTGGTCAACGTGTGCTGTTTATCATGGAGATATTTTGAACTGCTGGAAGTCTGGCAAGGTTCAAAATGTCACCTTGTTTATTGTGTACAGATCTGCTGTATAGCAATTTCAATTTTCTGTGTATCTGCCTCTAACAAGTTCTTTGATGGATCTTGGAATTTTGCCATAGGTGGTCTGATTGAGAAGAACATGGCTGTCGTTTATACTCGTTTGGTTCCAACCACTATGGCTCCCCATAGTGGCAGTTTTGTTTCTTTTGGGGGAGGCTGTCTCAGTATCTACCATATTATTTTACACAACTGTGGAATTTGGTGTATGTGTTCCTATTAGGGAAAGCATAGCTAGTGTTGATTTTCAGATATTTAAAAAATGGAACCCTTACATTGCATTTGCAATGCACATGGTGGGCGCATATCAACCCTCTGCATTATTCGTGTATTTCTGTTTAGCATTTTTCTTTCCATGGATTATGCTTACAGGATTTGTCATAGATCAGAACTCATAGATCAAAACTTTTTGTTATGAACCAAAAGTTTTCGTAGTTCTAGATTTTGAGAATTCACATGTTATTGTTCTTTCTGATATTGTTCGTCATTCATAGAGCATTCCCAGATAAAACATCTGCCGCACCACTATGGGGTGGCCAGGGCGATCATGTTTTTTTATTACTGGGTTTGAATGCTCCAATTCCTTGGACTTCCGCATGATGTCTCAAAAGTTCACGGCCAGTTTTCAAGCTTATTGTCAAAAGCTTATGTTATCTTTTTAGACATTCTATTCCACAGCTACCATCAGACAAGAATTTGAGAAATTGTGGGCATTCATGACAATGTTGGATGCCTACAAAAATAAAAACAACAGTTTTGGCACTTATTTTTCTTCAAAATTAAAGAGATTTTACCATGGTGATCAAGTCAGTGTAAATGTGTATTTTGGCATCCAACAATGATGTGAACCTTCAATCATGACATTTTCCAAGTGTTGTCTAACTGTGATGCAAGTCCAGACAATCTTCCTATTGGCTGTGGCCAAAGGTTGATCCCCAACAACATCCCGCTTTCCTTTAGCCTTGGAGCGAGGAAGCGTACTCAGTTTGGTTTAAATCATGTCCTGAAGACTTATTAGAGAATTGCTCTTTTTATGCGCCCACATATTTATATGTGGACGCATTATGCCGTCATCTCTGTCCGTCCGTCCGTCCGTCCGTCCGTCCGGGCAGCGTCCGGCGTCCGCTGCTCTATCTCCAAAACCCTTTGACATACGTTCATGAAATTTGGCACATATGTTCCATTCATGAATGGGACGGCATGTGCGAACTTTTGGACGGATCCGACTACCGGTGTGCCCCCTAGTGGCAATTTTAGTTTTTTACGCTTACCTTTGTATCTTCAAAAGTCCTGAACGGATTTTCATGAAATTTGGTATGTAGGCACCTAGTAGTGAGATGACGCTATCCTGCCGTTTTCGGATGGATTCGACATAGTTTGCGCCACCTAGTGGCCATTTTTACTGTTTTCGAGTCTGTTTTTGTGCTTCCACCCCTCTATCAACCAAACCGCTCAAAGGATGATTGTGAAAATTGGCATGTATGTGCTTACTATGTAGAGGACGGTTGACGATGATTTTCCGACGATTTCGACTACTGTGGCGCCTCCTAGTGGCAGTTTTGTTTTTTTTGCGCCTATGGCTGTATCTCCTAAACCGTTCGCAGGATCTTTACGAAATTGTGTAAGTATATTTATATGATGTTAACAACGGAAGATGACGACTTTTGGACGGATCCGACTACCGGTGTGCCCCCTAGTGGCAATTTTAATTTTTTTACGCTTACCTTTGTATCTTCACAAGTCCTTATTGGATTTTCATGAAATTTGGTATGTAGGCACCTATTAGTGAGATGACGCTATCCTCCCGTTTTCAGATGGATTCGACATAGTTTGCGCCACCTAGTGGCCATTTTTAGTGTTTTCGAGTCTGTTTTTGTGCGTCCACCCCTCTATCAACCAAACCGCTCAAAGGATGATTGTGAAAATTGGCATGTATATGCTTACTATGTAGAGGACGGTTGACGATGATTTTCCGACGATTTCGACTACTGTGGCGCCTCCTAGTGGCAGTTTTTTTTTTTTTGCGCCTATGGCTGTATCTCCTAAACCGTTCGCAGGATCTTTACGAAATTGTGTAAGTATATTTATATGATGTTAACAACGGAAGATGACGACTTTTGGACGGATCCGACTACCGGTGTGCCCCCTAGTGGCAATTTTAGTTTTTTACGCTTACCTTTGTATCTTCAAAAGTCCTGAACGGATTTTCATGAAATTTGGTATGTAGGCACCTATTAGTGAGATGACGCTATCCTCCCGTTTTCAGATGGATTCGACATAGTTTGCGCCACCTAGTGGCCATTTTTACTGTTTTCGAGTCTGTATTTTTGCGTCCACTCCTCTATCAACCAAACCGCTCAAAGGATGATTGTGAAAATTGGTGTGTATGTGCTTACTATATGGAAGACAGCTGACAATGATTTTCAGACGATTTGGACTTCTGTGGCGCCTCCTAGTGGCAGTTTTGTTTTTTTGCACCCATGGCTGTATCTCCCAAACCGTTTGCAGGATCTTTACTAAATTTAGCAAGTGTATTTATGTGATGTTGACAACGGACGATGACGACTTTAGGATGATTCTGACTACCGGTATGTCTCTAGTGGCAATTTTAGTATTTGCCTCTAGTGGCAATTTTGGTATTTTACATTGACCTCTGTATTTTCATAGGTCTTCAGGTGTATACTTTGTGTTACTTCGTGACTATGAAGGAAAAGTTCCAAGTAGAAATTTGTTTCTGGCATTCTAATGCTGTGCTCGTATGTTGGTAAATTTGTTTTTAATTCTTTCTGTGGTGCTTTAAGCAACTGGTGTATAGGATGTGCTTGTATTATGAAGATTACTCACATTTTGCCCCTAGCCTATTGAGGAGACAATGACCATGCCTTTCCATTTTGCAAAGTACAACATACTACATATATGCCCTCTACTGGCCACTTTATGGTACCAATAAACAACCCTAGAAGGATATTGTATGCGGTGCAATTGTGGGCGCATTTCAACGCTCTGCGTTGCTCTTGTGTTAAATGAATAAAGACGCTGGTCGGTGTGCATTTGTTGGTAGCTGAGTATTTTGTCAGTTGATATCCCACATGACTACAGCATTTTTTTAGACTTGAGATGAAACTTTTACACATGTTCAAGGGTGACAGAAATGCTCCATTCCATTTATAAAAGTTAACCTGAGGTCCCTTCATAAGTATTGTAGAACTCTTGTGTCATCTGGGAAATCAAGGGGTTGACTGTAATTGAAGAGCATCATCATAACATCTTGTGTTATTTTTATGTGGCTTGATTCATTGATGCAGGCAAGCTTGCTGTCGATAATGTGGACGTGTTTCTGTTTATTCACATCTTTTATCTATTTTTGTAGATTCTCAATCTAACATTTGTGAATGGTTCATTGAACGGATGCTGATCTAGAATCAAGGAGTCATTCAGAGGCTCATGTGTTGAACAATGAACGCAGGTGTAGTTATACAGAAGACCAATGAACTTTCCAGTTGATATTGTGAACAACTATACTCTGTATATTTTTCTGAATGTGGAGTCAAGAGGTCATTGAAACAATAGCTGCAATGTTGGTCGAGTACGTGATAACAAGTGTTCATCGATGGATTCGTAAGAAGTACATAACCATTTTGAGAACACAACTGAACCAAGGGAAGGTGCCGTCCTTGAAAGACATTGCTGTGTTGGCGAAAGACAAAGACTTTGTGTTTGTTAACAAAGTCTGTGACATCGCGATTAACTGTAACATTCGGCCAGATGGTACCGTGGAGCACTCTTCCATGAATGTAGCACTCCAACTGGAATATTTGTATCCTGACCTTGTAGACAAACAATTAATCAACAAGTTCAGGTAATCATAGTCTTCACAAGCATGGTTACTTTTGGCATCAAAAATATTTTTTAAAAGGTGCTATGTTCACACCAGTCAATGACAATATTTTGAGTGAGGTCTCTTACTTATGTAGAACTAGTCTCTGAGTGAGGTCTCTTACTTATGTAGAACTAGTCTCGGAGTGAGGTCTCTTACTTATGTAGAACTAGTCTCTGAGTGAGGTCTCTTATGTAGAACTAGTCTCTGAGTGAGGTCTCTTACTTATGTAGAACTAGTCTCTGAGTGAGGTCTCTTACTTATGTAGAACTAGTCTCTGAGTGAGGTCTCTTACGTATGTAGAACTAGTCTCTGAGTGAGGTCTCTTACTTATGTAGAACTAGTCTCTGAGTGAGGTCTCTTACTTATGTAGAACTAGTCTCTGAGTGAGGTCTCTTACGTATGTAGAACTAGTCTCTGAGTGAGGTCTCTTACTTATGTAGGACTAGTCTCTGAGTGAGGTCTCTTACTTATGTAGAACTAGTCTCTGAGTGAGGTCTCTTACTTATGTAGAACTAGTCTCAACTTGTTTTTTACTCAAATTAGAAGTGATTTGAGAGTTTGAGAAGAAGTCACTCAATGCTCAGCACATAACAATTTAATGAGTTTTTCTCGCGTAGTAATGATTGTGGCTACCAATCTTACCAAGCTCAGATAAAATTTTTAATCTGCGTAAGGAATGAGTGTTTTTGACTACCATTTTTTGTGTTAATATTCAATATTATGCTGCAAAATTAAACTTTCTGAATCAGCCACTTGCATTGGCATCTTTAAAAACGTTTGGAATTTTTTAGAGGTTTTTAATGTGGTGACTTTGCATCTCTAATTTCACACCAGGGCTTGACACTAACTTTTTTTCTTAACTTTCCTATGGGCAAGTAAACCAAAAAAATTCACTAGCCTAAAGGAAAAACTTGCTTGGCCAAATTTATGAAGTTGTAAAGCCTTCAAGTCAACAATCTCGGTTTGCAAGCTCTGTTGTGTGCCATTACTTTTGGATGTACAAGTTCGCTGTTCAAATCAACTAGCCTGCCAGGCATGCTACGGTACTATGAAATTTCACTTGCTTGACACCAAAAGTTACATAATATCAAGCCCAGTACACAAGATGAACTTTGGACCATGCGATTGCTTATGTGACTAAATTCGTCACCTCAAATCTATATTTGTCACAGTTTGAGTCCTGCTTTTGCCATGATGTAATTAGGATTGCATGGATCTTTAATTGCTTTAAAGTGGAACTTGCACAGCTAATTCCTTATCTCTGTGATTGCTTGGTCAAATTATTAGAAACACAACATATAGTGACCTTGGGAATATGAAGTACGTTGAAAATTGCCAAATGTTTTTAAGAACGAGTCTTGCGTTGAAAATGAAAATCACTCAACCGTGTCCTGTAAGTATGATGATGTGGTGTTGAGGAATAGCATTGCATGGAGTGCAGCATGCGGGCTGTGTGAATCCCCAAGTGACGTCATTAGTGCAAAGGTCACCTATTTGCAGAATTTTTTGTGTTCACATTTACAGATTGTCAGTGAACATAACTGCACTTTGTTTAGCATAGATGATGTTCAAATAACATCATTTTATTTCCTGCTATACATTACCGTAGTTAGAAGCATGCAAATACATCTTTAACTTTCCTAATGTGTTGAAGGAATGTCCACCGCCTGGACTATGCTACAAGTGGGGTGTACTGTGTGGCGCTAAACAAGAAGGCTTGTGCCAAGGCAATGAAGGCTTTTCAAAGACGGAAAACTGTAAAACACTATTTAGCTTTGGTAAGTTTTGGTTTGTTGTGATTTGGTATGTTGTTCAATGAGATCATTTACAAAGCTATGTAGAGGCAGAAAATGCATAAAACTACAGTGGCAAAAATGATGTATATGGATAGAATTATAGGGACACCTGTTGATGGTGAAACAAGAAAGTGTACATTAATTTTGTTTTAGTTTTGTACACTGATGAATGAATACATTCTTCCTTAGTGTGGCCTGCTGGTGAACTAGTCATGCTTGAGATCCTAAAACCATTATGAAGTAGTCATGCTTAATACATATGCCATGAATGGTTGGTTTACTAATGTTCGATATATTCACTTAGTGAAGAGGTACTGAAATCTTGTTTTGATTGGGGTCAAGGTATATTTGAATAGTTACTAGGTTACATAAGCTAGGCACTCGCAGTGCCTGTGAGTTTCAACGGTGGCTCAATGGTCGACTCTCTACTGAAAGCTTGGGCGTTCAATCCGGGCTGTTGTGGTCATTATAGTTGTGCCCTTGACAAACAGCCATGTTTTCTGTTGACTAACCTTCAATGAGTTAGCATACCCTCCTAGGATAGTTGAAAGTTTCTGATGTGTCTATTTTACAGAAGGTTGAGTTAGCCAGCTTGGTGGCTTGGGAGGGATTTTCTTGTTTTGAGTCACTTGTTATAAAGCAATAAGGTCGTCCCGAATTACACGGAGATAGAATTCTCCTTTGTTTTTCATGTGGAGTTGCAGCCCACGGCACAGCAGTAATACTTCGTTGGCATTGGAAGACTGAATAGAGTAATGCAGCCGAGAAATACTTGTAAAGAATCGGACAACAACATATAACATGTGAAACTAAAGTGGCACGAAAACGAGGCAGCAAATGTGCCTGATGGTGTTTATGGCATTGTGGGTAAACACAGCAAGATTTGAGTGTTGCTGTGTAATCCGGGACGGCCCTATTTGATGAAACTTTTAGTAAGAGCTTGAAATAGACAAAGGACCAGTCAGTTAGATTTTGGGAATGAATTTGGGTGATACGACTGGTCAATGATTTTGAAGTACAAAACATTGGAAAGGCACCATTTTCTTTAAAACTTCAAAGCAGCATGGTTATGAACTATGGCTCCATAATGTCGTTTTTCCAAAGTTGGAATAAATTTTGTGAACTGGAACTGTAAAGTTTGTGTTTTATTTTCAGCTTTGACATTTGCTCATGACACAGATTTGCAAAAATGTATTTTTTTGATTTATCAAAATGATGTGTTTTAAATTGAACCATTCACATAATACTATTGCTGTTCTCTAATTGACTGGTCCTGCATTTACACGTGATGACATGGATGAACTGTAATGTGTTGTGTTGTGGTGTATAATGTTCATGTGCTTTTACTGCAATCAGATAGTGGGGCAGCTATGGCTCGAGGGATGCTTTGCCCCGAGTGATATCCTAATGGGGGAGCACCAATGACCAGGGAGGTCTCAGAAATGGTCAGGTGCGATAGGGCATGAAACTTGTGGCGACTGGGAGGGTGCAGTACAAAGGTGATAATGACAGGGGAGGAGTGCAGAGCAACATTTTCGTGCCCCTGGGTTGTGATAGACCATAATCCTAGCTACCAAACTGCAATGAAATGGCTTCAAGTTTCAAAACAATTATGTTCTATGACCTGTACAATCTCGCAGCAGGTTTCAGGAATAGGGTTGGCCCGGATTGCACGGCAACTGAACTCTCCTTTGTTGTGGAGATAAGAAAGCACGTGGCCTCGTTTTGGAAATCAGCCACATTTTTGCTGAAATTACAGGAATTGAACAGGTATCTTCAAGAAAGGGAATTCTGCCTTTTTTGTTCAAAGTTAACCTGACAAATTTGTTTTACTCACTCGCTGTGCATTTACTTGTCTCTCATTGGTTTTGGGAAGGCAAAGAACTTCACATCGCGCATCCAGGGGTATTTGTCCAGTTGTCAAATTTTTCACAGCATAGTTGCAGCCCACAGCACATCATTATAAAACTTTGTTAGCATTGGAAGAATGAATGAAGTAATGCCGCTGAGAAAAACTTGCAAAGAATCAGACTACAACAGATAATGTGGAATTCCAATGACATGAAAGTGAGGCAACAAATGTGCCTGACGTATGTTTGCGGCATTGTGGGTAAATACACTGAGGTTCGAGTGTCACTGTGTAATCCACGACAGTCCTATTTTGATGGCTGATTCCACTGATGTTTAGTGTGCTGTTGCCTTTGGGATTGTGTTGAAAATGACTCCCAGGGGGCAGAAAGGCTCCATTGACCAAACATGGCCCAAAGCACTTGCATTGGTTGATCCAGTTATGGTTGAGTAGAATATTGAACAGAAGCTTATATGAGAATGCCACCAAAAACAATGTATTTTGTATCAATTTAGAATGAGTAGTTCCACTCGATAACAGCAAGTACAGCTCTTTTACCTGACACCAGATGGCAGACGGAGGTGTTGAAATTAACCAATGATGTCACGGGTTCTAACACAGTCTGCTCAGCATAGCAGCTTTCAGTCAGCAAACACTGAATTAGCACACGCTCACACGGTGGTCATTTAGTTTTATTGCATCTGAAGCCGTTAATGCACTATGATTTATTCATTGTTGATTTCTCAAAACAGTTGCACTCACAAACACTTCTAAGGCATTACAAATTATATCTTCTGAGATATACTCTGACACAAATTTTACATAAACATCGGTTAGTATGAGACTAATTAATTTTGAAACAACAATGTCGCCCACAGACACGGAGATATTTCACGGCCTCATACTTTGTATTAATGGCATACTTTTTGTTTTTTACTGCGGGGAGCCACTTGCGAAGCATTTCAGGTTCTCAAGGAAATTGAAAAACGATATGCACGCTTTCCTCACACCTTCATGTTTCGCACATGTGAGAACGATACAGCACACACTCAACTAAAGAACCACTGACGTCACTGCATCGTATACTCACCTTCCTCACAGGTTAACGCGACACCTTTTGGCGAGGTGAGATTGACTGTACACGAGGTGATGTGGATATAGACCAGTTAAGACAGTAACAAAAACTAATTAAATCGGGTGGCATCGTCCTTTAAGATAATGGGATATCTTCATTGCCAAGGATTAAATTTCTTTTTAGTAATTATAATTAGTAGACCTAAAAAACTATGTATTTTTTAAAATCCTTGATGATCAACGAATCTTTCTTTGTGTCCAAAACTAATGTCCAGATGTTCGCAATTGTTTTTTTTTTGAATCTTAGATTTTTGAGATCGCCGTGATTTCCATCAACATGAAACTTGCAAAAGCATGTCGAGAACTCTGTTGTATAAAATGAAGACGTCAACATTTCTAAAAAATGAAAGTCTTGATTTTTTTACAACTGAGCTCTTGTACTAAAAGGCCTTAAAAGAAAATCCCTAACAAGTGTTTGTCGGTAGATAATATGAAAAAGAAACTGAATTTTCAATTTTCATGGGAAAATTGTGTTGTGGAAAATTTGGCAATCTCCTTGAAAATAATGTTTTTAGAAAAAAAATGCATTCATGTGATTACAAACGTCTATTAGTTGTTTTTGTGCACATAGTAACATTCTGTAATCATCAAGGATTTTTAAAGTAATAGTTTAAAGAATCTACTAATAATCAGATATAATACCATTCTCCCATCATATGAGGTAATTCTGTTGACAGCAAAATTGACTGGTAACTGTTAGGCCACAAAATTCTAATGGGAAAATGTCTTAACCACGTTACTAACTTTTCTGTAAATTCCCACTCATTCTTGATCATGAGGGAAGACTCCTCTGGCCAATGCAGCTTCCATACAGCTTTCATGGCAGGGAAGAGTTTGCCTTCAATAGCCACGATTATCTTTACCCTTTCTTTGTGACTCAATTAAGCTAATTTCATTTCAGGTGCGTGGACACATGCCAGTTTGGTACACAGCAGGATACACCATTGATGTAAGTATTGGCAAGGATGGGCGAGAGGGAATGGAACACAGGATGTGTGTCCAATCTACAAATGACTGCAGAGACAGCAAGCACGCCTCTACTGTGTTGGTGCTACTGGAACATGGACTGTATATGGGGCAGCCTGCCTCCAAAGTATTGCTCATCCCTAACACAGGTAGTTTATCAATAACAAGGAATTATAGATTCACTGCAGGTGGCACTAGTGAAACAATTGCATCGCCTGCAGAAATTTAAACTATCATGTCACATGGGACCTTTCTCTCATGAATGCCTCTGTGCCAGATTTGATGGTCAGAGGTTTAAAGTGTTTGAAGTGCTTTTGCGAGGTGAGGTAAAGTTATTCTGGGGTCATCACGTGCAAAATAGGATTACACAATGATCTGTGTAAACCATAATAGACTCAAGCACATATATAGTTCATATTTAAGTACAACAGGAAATGTCAAAATGTTTTCAAGTTCGATTTCAAGTAAAAAGATTCGGTTCTTGTCATGCTTTGCTCTTGCAATGAAATCTCGTCACTCGTTCATCTTCTGGTAGGATTACACGTAATTGTCATAATAAAAAATTAAACGTGTTCAGCTGGACTGTATTACACTTACTAATAAATCCCTTAAGCTTTCAGGAGCTTCCCGCTGTGTTCTCACAAGATATGATCCACACTCCCGTTCCAAGTGTTAGACAAGACAAACCTGTCATCACCATGTCTATTATGTGATGGTTTAATTTTTTTGATTATGAACTTTCCTGGATGAGTGAAGAGTTACATTTCAAGACTTAATTGTCATGGTTTTCAGGCAGACGACATCAACTGCGTGTCCACTGTTCTCACCTGGGACACACTATAGTGGGTGACTACACCTACAGTAATAAGATGGATGTTCGCCCCTACAGAATGATGCTGCATGCATACAGACTAATACTTCCACTCCCTAACAAAACATATGATGTCATTTCACCGGATCCATTTGTAAATGCAGTGGACAGGAAATGGAAACCAGATAAGGTATTCTGGGATTACACAGACTACTTGTCAGGAACTGAAGCAGCAGGTGTAAGGTAATGGCTGTAAAATGAGAGCCGTGTATGTTGGCATTGTGTGACTGATTGAGAAGTGTGATGGTATATTACTGCAAAATTACCATATTCTCATGGAAACTAAAATATGACAAGTTAATCTGGATTTGTATGTATCCTTGTCATAGTGTCTTTCATACTAAGATTCCTGTTTGTGTATGAATACTCAAACATAAGACAGTACATCTGCAGTGACAGGATTGTGTTTGCTATTATGGCCATTTTGTCACTGTTTTCTTACTGCAATTGCTGTTAAACAGTTGTCAATGCCTAAGTCACTGTGTTGCTGATATTGTTGCAATGGGTACCAAATAAATATAGTGTAGTCAAATAGTGTTTCTGGAACTTGTTGAAATCCTCTGCTCACCCAAACATTTTTCAGTGATTCTTTAGTTCACAACATGCTCAGTCAGCTGACAATACATGCAATAATGGGTCGAGTATTGTTAATTACTGCATGTACTCATAAGTGTAACAACTAAAACTATTACAAATGCTTATCAAGTCTAATTGAAATCCCAAACTACATTTTCTTCATGTGGCCTACTGCAGAAAGTTGCATTTTCGTGAAATTTGTTTTAATTAGCTTTCTGCACAAAGAGTCTTGACGAGAAACTTCTTGTGAATTGCATACAGGGCCAGGTCTCCAATCTTTTTACTCGAAATGGAACTCGAAATTAGGTTTGGCATTTTCTACTCTACTTTTGGGCGAACTTAAGATAAGTGTCTATTATTCTATGCTTGAGTACACAATAACTTGCGTAGATAATTTATTGCCCTTAGTTCACAGTTTGTAAACCCAATATTAAAGTAATAAGTTCAAGTTTGAACTCGAAATTTCGAGTTTTTACTCAAGTTTGTAGCACGAATATAAGGGTCTTCAAGGGCAAACTTGAACTACCCTATGCATAAACTATAATGTATTCGAGCACAGTCTGATAACCAATTATCTTAAGTTCGCACAAAAGGAGCAGAGAAATTGCCAAAAATAGTTTCGAGTTCGTTTCGAGTACAAAGATTAGAGACCGGGCCCAGATGGCAATCTTAATCTGAAAAATTAGTAATTTGTGTCATGAGTACATACTGTCCCCGTTCTCATTCTTTCAGAAAGGAAGCTGCCTTTTTATGTGCCCACATATATGTGGACGCAATATGTCATCATCTCTGTCCACCCGTCTGGGCGGCATCCATCCGGCGTCTGGCGTCTGCTGCTCTGTCTCCAAAACCATTTGACGTAAGTTCATGAAATTTTGCACGTGTTCCTTTCATGGATGGGATGGCATGAGCAAACTTTCGGACGGATCCGACTACCGGTGGGCCCCATTGTAGCATTTTTTTTTACGTTGACCTCTATGTCTTCAAAGGTCCTCAACGTATTTTCATAAAATTTGACATATATGTATCTATTAGTGAGATGAAGCTGTATCTCCTAAACCGTTTGCAGGAAGTTTACTAAATTTACCAAGTGTATTCGTATGATGTTAACAAAAGACGACGACAACTTTCGGACAGATCTGACTACCGATGTGCCCCTAGTGGTAATTTTAGTTTTTTACGTTTACCTCTTTATCTTCAAAGGTCCTCCATGGATTTTCATAAAATTTGGCATATAGGCATCTATTAGTGAGATGATGCTATCCTCCCATTTAGAGATGGATTGGATGTAGTTTGCACCACCTAGTGGCCATTTTTATTGTTTTCAAGTATGTTTGTTGGCATCCACCACTCTATCAACCAAACCACTCTAAGGATGATTGTGAAAATTGGCATGTATGTTCTTACTATGAAGAGGAGGGCTCATGGTGATTTTCTGATGACTTTATATACTGTGGTGCCTCCTAGTGGCAGTTTGTTTTTGCGCCCAAAGCTGTATCTCCTAAACCGTTTGCAATATCTTTACTAAATTTAGTAAGTGTATTTATATGATGTTGACAACGGACGACTACAACTTTCGGACAGATCTGACTACTAGTGTGCTCTCTAGTGGCAATTTTAGTTTTTTACATTTACCTCTGTATCTTCAAAGGTCCTTAACCGGTTTTCATAAAATTTGGAGTATAGGCATCTATTAGTGAGATGACACTATCCCATTTTCTGATGAAATCGAGATATTTTGCACAACCTAGTGGCCATTTTTTGTTTTTTTTGAGTCCACCCTCTATCAACCAATCCATTCTAAGGATCATGATTTTGAAAATTGGCGTATATATTCTCAATGTGAAGAGGACGGTTGGCGATGACTTCGACTATTGTGGCGCCTCCTAGTGGTAGTTTTGTTTTGTTTTGCACCCATTAACTTTATATCTCCTAAAGCCACTGCAAAATCTTTATTAAATTAAGTAAGTGTATTTGTATGAAGTGAACAAAAGACACCGAGGACTTTTTGACAGATCCAAGGAACACTGTGCTCCCTAGTGGCAATTTATTTTTTCTGTTTTCCTTTGTTTCTCTGAAGTTCCTTGACAGATTTTTATGAAATTTGGTAGTTTTCTATAAGAGAAGTGATGGCACTTCCCGTTTTCGGGTGTATTGGACATTTTTGCGCCATATAGTGTGTATTTTTATGATGCAAATAATCAACCATACATGTACCCGTTCACGATGCATTCGTGGGCGCATTTCAAGGCTTCGCTTTGCTCTTGTTATTATTTATGAAATTTGTGTTTTCAAAACAGAAGCTGTGTTTTCATTGTTTATCAAATTGGAGTGGTTGAATGCTTGATGGCATCAAAGGATGACATTAAAATGTTCCAATAATTTTTAAAATACTTTGTAAGTATCACAATTCAAGTTTAATGGTAAGCTTTTTGTATAAAATCAACATCAAAAACATCAGTTTATGATCTAATATCTACCCAACAATGAACCATGGTTCCCATTCATTTAGTACAGAAAACATGGACAATGAGGAGGGGTAAAAACTCAGTAGAACTTGTGCAAAATTAGACATTAAGTAAAAAAATCCTCATTTTGCAAAGCATCACCAGAGTTCATGTATTCAGTTATGTTTTGAAACACTCAGCACCAAAAATGATCATTGTCTACTTTTTATGGGAAAATAACCCAGGAAACGTATATCCTGGAAACCCACGGAAGATGAGACTTCAATGTGAGTGGGAATCATGGTGATTCTAATCCAATGAGTACAAATACACTGGACCACTATACGACTCGGCAGGACTATCTCTGGCCACTAATCAGACGTTATACAGGAGTAGTTCTCCTAGAAGTGGCTGAATGTGAAAATGGTTCCCGTAACAACGTGGTATTGGACTGTGTCGCGCATGTGTCAGCTGTTGCTGTTCTATTGGGGGATACTTCTTTCACCAATGCATAGTTTGAAATTTCTGTCTCTACTGGACTGTAAGTATAATAGCACTCGTATGACGGTGATAAATTTTGATCATTTTGTATCGGCATATCTGCCAGCTGGCCGCCGTTTTCACGTCTGCTACTTGTTTGAGTCAGGCGTCGTCTTTCCTGCTTTTTCCTGTATGCTGCTTTGTGTCGACTTATGTAGAGGTATATCGACACAACCCCCGATAGTTCCATAAGTCCAAAGGCCGCAGAAATCATAATAAAGGAAGAGCCGTAGCTATAGACGAAGCGCGGATTTTCTAGCGACAGGTCCTTTTTGTTACCAGTTGTCGCGTCCGTCACTACACCAATGAAAAGGATCAATCCAATCAACGTAGTAAGGCCTGCAAAGAAAAATCAATCAAGGTGAAACATGAACATCTTGTTAGTCCTGCGAAGCGCCTGTAATGACGACCTGTCACAGTGGCGGTAGCAAGGGCGTGGCTTATAGGGAAATACGCATGTGCGCTCTAGACAATTCAGACGTTACTTGTGAATCTACGATGGGTTCTGGCAATGGCATGGTCAAATGGATACCACGTGTGGCCTATTTAGTCACAGCTGCACGCCCATGTCACGCAGATGAAGACAAGTTTGGAGCTGTCTTCACTGAGATCAAAACATGCGTTCTTGTAGAAGATCTCCTGCTACGCCCTGGCAATAGTTAGGCAGCGAATATTTTACTTTAGGCGATGTTTAACATGAGAGACCCAACGGTATTCCGTGGACTTTTTATAAGATTATTAAAAACTGTTAAAAGAAACACCTACAATATTTTTATGTGAATTGCCTCCATTTGTCAAGTAAGCACTTTTGTAACACTTCTGTCTCGCTGGGATGATTAAGGAACTAAAGGCTTACCTGCTAAAATAAACAAGACTCCGCCTAAAAAAGTTAGAACCTTTCGTGTATTGTTGCAATTTCCAGCAAAGCACATGATTCCACCGACGATCATGAACAAGAGACTAACCAATGGAAAGACTGAAGAGCGTCGCATATCATCTGTAATGAGAAAACAAGGAGTCGTACCATACAATGATGTCTTATCTGTATTATTGGTGTGCATTTTCAAGACAGCCAGCCATCTCCCTCCAACTGTACACACGTCCTATTCTTGTGGACAAAATTCTTTTTCTTAGAACTGCAATGCAATTTATGCACTGCAACGCTTTCCTCACGAACTACAATTCTGTGTCTGGAAACATTAGTCCCCACCTTGGCATTTATTGCAACTCACCAAAAGTTCCCGAATACTGCAGTTAACTGGAAAAAAATACTTTTCAGGAAAGAAATGGTTCTGATCCGTCATGAGAAAAACTGCTGCTCAAGAAAGAAGATGTTGTATTCATCAGAAAAGAACGCTCTTTGGGTGGAAGATCTTAAATCTCCCATTAGGTTCCTGAGGCATAAAACCGTGCATGACTTCCGACAGGTGTTAATCCATTACGCGTAGTTATACAAAGTTCTGGATGAATCAGTGGTAACTGTTTAGTAGATTTTCATGAGTAAGAAGTTTAAAAAAAACAAAGTGTTATCTCTTTCGATACGTTTTTAAACAATTACAAACAAAATTGTTGAGGTCTACTTGTCTAGATCGCACTTGCGAATTGCCTCACACGGATGTCTGATGCCCTTGAAAATAGGTTCTCTCATTAGGCAAATCTTACGCTAACAGGATTTGCTCGCAGGTGGACGAGAAAGTGTGCACTGTTTACCCCCAGAGTATTCAGCGAAGTCCTCGGCACATCGAAGTCTTGATGGCGCCGTCACGGATTGAAGTGAGCAAGTCGTTATTTATGGGGTTGTCTCATGAAGTGCCAAAGGGTTAAACGAATACATTTCTGAGCGATGAAATGTGCGTAATCAACGCGTAGTTTTGCTTTATCAATGCGTACTTATAGTCCTTTAACGATCATAGTTCTGCTCTTATTCAACGCGAGCTTTTGCTTAATCATCGCGTACTTTTAATCAGGTCATGTAGACCAATGACGTCGATGCTCTCAAATCTCAAAATAGAGGAAGACTTTTAACATGTGAGTAAGACAACTTTTGAAGAATGTTACAGGCTCTTATCAAGTGATCACGTAAACGATAGCCATGCGGCGCACCGTAGGGGGCTGGGGGGGACTATAGCCCTCCCCCCAACTTCAGTGCTTCGCCGCCCACGGTCTACGGGCGGTGCACTACAAGGGGGCTTGGTGGCTATAGCCCCCTACTTTTTTCAGTACTCCGCCGCCCATGTGGCGTCGTTACATACTGAATGTAAACTTGTGTTTGTTTTGACATAACGAATAATTAATTCAGCGCGTTAAGTCTAAACTACGCGTTGATTAAACAAAAGTACGCGTTGAATAAGAGCAGAACTATGACCGTTAAAGAACTATAAGTACGCGTTGCTTAAGCAAAAGCACGCGTCGATTAAGCAAAGCTACGCGCTGTTTTTGCACATTTCTACGCGCACAAAGGTATACGTTTACGAACCATTTGATGCTTCATATTGGCTGAAGGTGCTGGATGAGATAATTGCGGTCGTAAATCAACACGCCTGTTTAGGTTAAGAGTTTCAAAGTAAAAAAATGAACAATAAGTTAGGCAAATGACCAGCATAACTGTTTTTAAATTGAAAAGTAAATAGTTGATGCATTATAAGAGAAATTACCTAATAATTTTTCGTCAGAACGCGGCCCAACATAAAAATTAATTTTTGAATCGATTAGGACAGGTTAGTCACAGTCTGGCTTAGACTCGCTTTGACGTTGGAGTAACAAAACATCAAATGTTAGCGTAAGAGTTGTCTCATGCTGGCTAAATGCCTGCCCTTTTGATTTTGACCAGAACGAAACAAAAGGCGCACGAACCAGTGGTGAAAAGGATAGTGTCTGCGGCGTGCGCGGTTATTAAATGTGAAGTTAGGCTTATGGAAACAAACTTCTTGTGTTCGGGACACACATAATAAACCTATGTACTTACAAGTGAAAAGAAGGCGTTTAACACCCAAAGATTCCTATCGTGTTTTTTGTACTAGACGATGAGTGCGAGAAAAGTGAACTCAATAGAATCTTAAAAAGAAAACAAGTGTTACGTACACAGGATTGAGTCTTTCTTCGTCAGGTCTGACTTATCGTCCGTCCAGTTGATGTACTTAATATACTTGCAGCTCCAGCGAGACTTCAAGGCATCCTCCGACTTTTCTGAAATAATGTATGTTCACACGAGCCCCGTTCTTGCGACATTCGCAGAAACTGGTAAACATTGTATACTTGGTAGATTTTCAGTTCAAATTTGAGTAGCTCAAGTGATTGTATTTTAATAATTGTATTACAATACCATTCCTCCTGAAAGTTGTCTATAATTCCGAAATTACGACGGCAAATTGCTGGAAAATAAACATGTGCTGTACATTTTAATTTTCATTACTGTTGTTGCTGCTATGCAGCACCGTCATTGCAAGTTTTGGGATGGAAGTCTTCCTTTTGTTTCTTTAAGATGGCGAGCGTATGGACCGAATAGAATTCACGTTAGTGATTGCTTCACCGCCGGTTTTTCATTTTATTTTATTATTATTATTGTTTTATTTCAGTACTCTAGTTTGAAGTTTGTGAGTTCGGTTTGGTCTCTTAGGGGTGAGTGGAGCTTTAAATCTGTTAATTTGCCAGATGAGATAGATTGTAGTGTATCACTATGCTTTGACAGACCATTATGAAAATTCTGTAAAATGTAAGACTGGACAAACTTTTGTTTTCCCTTTTATCTGGTAACCTTCGATTCTGTAATTATTGTTATGTTTAGAGAAATTGACTTTCAAAAGCAATAAAATATGGTTTTCTAAATAGTCAATGTCTAAAACATAACTACGATATCAAAATCAAATGAAACGTGTGTTTTATACTGGACGCAAATTCATCCACAGTGAAATCAGTTTGCCATAGTGTTCTACTGGGATACCAAGAACCGTGTTCCGAACCTAGGCGGATTGATGGGGGAATCATGGGGCCCGCCCTGTAGAACTAGTAAACAATAAAATCCACTGCTGAGGCCGATCTCAGGAAACTACTTTTCTCGCCGATGATGTATTTCGCCGTTGCTTACCTGTCAAAATTGAATTCTTAACTGGTGCGCTTTGGGATTAAAAACATTTCCACACATAACCGATCATGAATTGTTGTCGAATGAGCCAGTGACTCAAGTCACAGGCAATGCATACATGCATAATATTCGAATTCGCAATTTTAGGGTTGATCAACCTCAATAATAAACTCTGACGTGTTTTGAGTATTAGGAGTCCGCAAGGAGCTTGATTCATTTTTCATTTTTTGACTTTTAAATACTGAAGAAATGCGGAGAAGTCTGAGAAATTAATCAAATATTTGTATTTGACCAAAGTTATGGGAGGAATTTTATATTTTGTGTCTGTTCTTGGGTTTTCATGTTCAACGCGTACGTCTGAAGGCCTATTTGTGCCGACACTGCTGCCTTGAATAGGTTCGTGATGCGTTCGCGCACATGTATTGATTGCCAATCTATGTCATTTACGTCAGCCGACAATTCTGGAGAGAGTGAACACTCGTCAAGTTGTACCGTTTTATCGTTATTTACTACAAAATACTGATCGTCTGCAATTTTGAAATAATTAAGCCCAAGCTGCTAGTACGTACAAGTAGTTGTTCGTTATTGGATTATTTCCAAACTAACTAAGTCATGGCTAATTGTTGTCTACAGTTGACACATTTATTGAAGCCCGGAATTAGCTGACTGTGTCTCTGGCAATGAGAAATTCAGTGAGTTTGTAAACCCTTCTGAAGGTGTCGGGTCAGTGTTTTAACGGAATGGAGGTGAAAGTCCAGAGTGGGGAAACTTTTCACAACATTCTCTGTTATTGTACTTGGTTAACTGGAAACAATAAGAAAGCGTAAAATTGTAGCATACTTCTGGTATTTATTTCAAAAATTTATGTTTAACCCTCCTTTTCTTTGATACTTGCTTCTAGAAACTTTAAAGTAACTATAATTAAAATAAATATAAATTCTATTGGTTTATACAATTTAAAAATTTTCGTGCTAGAGAGCGAACTTATAATAGTTTCTTGTAAAATTATATCTTAAGAAATGTTCTGAAAACGTAGGCATGGAATGTATCAGTTGAATGTTTTTAATTTAGAATTTGTAACAAGAAGATTTAGCGCTATTTGATTTATTGCATGATAATAGTGAAATGAGCGGGCGTATCTGTTGTGTTTGCGTCTAATCTCCTTATTTTGCTTAGTTTATGTCTTGGTGCATGGAATTTTTAGTAATTTCAAGAAATTCTGTTCAAACGACTATTTTTTTCAAAAAGATACGCATCATGTCGCCGTCAGGACACACAGGCTGCCTACACTTAGGGTTTCATTGATTTCTAGCAAACTGTGGTTTGACCACGAAATTTATATTTGTTGCCATGGTTTCTAATGCAAAAGAAAATTCAATTTATCGAACGTTGAATTCTTGATTATATCTGTAATCGGGCTAATGCCAAACTGCTGACTAAATTAGAAGGACAATGTAAACGATCATTAATAATTTCAGACACTTCCTCTGATCACTTTTTGCATTGAGATCATTTTCCCAGATAATGTGTGCGATTGTTTTCTACAAGAACCTTATAGAACGAGTGTCAAAAATAAAAGGACATCATAGATTATTCTGTCATAAAGCCGATAGGATATCAATTGTAGACACTTTCTTAGATCAGCTATACTCCAAGGAACCGTGATCTCTTGTCTCCTGTAGTTGGTTGTGCGCTCAACGTAAAATGATTGCGATTCCCAGTGTCGGCCGAAGTACAACAACCTCGACACTAAGCGTTTAATTTTCAACCTTGTCAATATGGACTCTTTTAAGATACAGATGATGCCATTGTACAAAAATGTAAATATTATTGTACTAGACACTTCTAAGAACCCTGTCACATAAAGATAGTTTTCAATGAGGTCTAGACTGAAACACACAAAAGGCAAGGCGCTGTAAAAGCCGAGCAGGAACCAACGGTTTCGCACTTGGCGCACGTTTTAGAAAGTTATTCAGAGTTATTCGTTCCCAACTGTTCTGGCCCGTTTTATAGACGTTTGTAAGAAGAGCTCGGTCGTTCTGGGAACTATCTTGGTGTGACAGAGTCTCAGTTGGAGGAAGTTTGTGACCACGATTGTCCGAGCCAGGTCCAGAGTCCATCCCTCTCGAGCACTGATATTTGGAATTTGCATGATGATACGATTTTTATTGAAAAGGACACATAAAGCAAGGTTAATCAAACACTCGGTTTCTCGAACCAGTCCATATGATAATAGAGAATTGTCTCAATGTGCAAGCCAGTAGATGCCAGAGCATTAGCAAGAAAAGGCGAGTCAAAAAGTAGTCTCATGATTGTCGTGGGGTTGGTTAACCCTTTCGTCATTTGGCGACTTCTTATCGGTCGTTGGTGGTGTTTGGATGTTTATGATCAGTTTATCAGAGTTACTCTCCGTGTTTCATAGTTTTCACATTTACATTGTGAATACGAAAGTAATGCTTTTGAAACAAAATTAAACTTTTTATTATGCGAGGTTCCTTTCAGTGCATTCCTCATGTGATTGAGCCTCGATATGTGCCGCGTTTCTTCAATGTGTGTCTGTGTCTTGTATCTGCCAGTTTAGGCTTCAGTCCACTTTGCGTCTTGTGTGAAAATCAGGACCGCGCGTTTCTATGGTAGCAAATATCCCACAATCCGTGCACATTTAGATAGTGACGTTACATGCAGTGAGACCTGAGTCCAGCAAAACCCTCACCTCGAAAAGATGGTGAGGTTACTTGTTTTAAGAATTCCAATTAAAGATTTATCGGATAAAATAAAGGAACGATGTGTTTTCAGACAGCATGCACTTTAGATATAATACGAACTATACTAACCAATCTGTATGACTGTGCGTTGACAAGTCCGCCATAAGCCCGAGTAACTCTCGGTGAACGTGTGGTTGTCAGCCGTCTCTTTGGACATTCTCTCACGCGCATACAGCCAGTAGTCAGTGGTGATGCCCATACACAGGAACACAAACGACGTGGAGATAAACAAACTTGTGCTAAACATTAGCAGCTTCTTACGACCACAGCATCCCATTGTAAAGTGTTTTTACTTGTAATCAGATCAATACTAGACGTACCACACTCCAGAACCACATATCAACATCACAGCAATAATTCCTTTGATAAAGCCAACGAAAATCTGAATCTCCAGACGGGTATGAAATATTTAACACTCTGTCTTCTTTCCTAATGTAAGCCACACGGGCAAACCATTGCTTAAACACCGTACTAATATTCTCCGTGTAATTAAGGTTTCTTCACCACTTTTGCAATGCCGCAGAGACCATTCCCAGTAAATATAAGCCGTTTAGCATGCCGCGTTAGCAACCAAATCCATGAAGAACCACTGCAATGGAACCCGTGTAATTCGCTGTCTTCCAGCAGCTACACGAGGCTTATTGAATAGTCTTTCTGTAGGAGCGTGCACGTAATTCGTTTAGATGTTCTCGATGTGTAATCAATCTCGCTGTTCCGATTTATAGGCTTCGTGAGCTCGGTAGGCAACAGTGGCAGCCGAGTTCCCTTCCTCGGCGGGTTAGAAACCTTTGCCTCGTGACTGCACCGGTATCATGACCAAGGTGCCTAAGTACCCAGTCAACTTACTAGGCCTAGTTCTTTTACAGCGGGTTGCATTGGCCTGTTTGTCACATCTACAGAAGCATGTGCGGTGCATTTTCTGTAGGAATATAATTAATTTGACTTGATAGTTTTTCCAGATTAAAATTCCCTTTTCTTTCCCGTGATCACTCTTAAACATTCATGAGCATGGGAATCTTTGAGCGCGCTGATGACTTTCACCAACAATTAAGATCGCAAACTTTTGCAATTGTTTCCAATATGATTCGTCAATGAGATCTGTAAGTAAGTTGTCTTGCTGAGCAATAATCCTCTGCCACATAAACTATTCTTAATTTTATTATATGAGCAACTTAAGATTAGTCTTCTGTGATCAATACCGTTTCGACTATTCTGTTTAACGACTCTATCGCAAGCACTACTAACGTAGGAACTGATAGCACAGCCATTGCAATGACCGTTCCTTTCTCCTGTGATCTCTGTTCCCCAGATTCGAGTTATTGACATGCGCTCTTGGTTACCACGTGACCAACTTTTTCATCACACGGAAAAACTTTCAGTCATTTGGTAGAAATAGACAAGAGGTCATGCCCGGATAATGTAGACATCTTACCCGATGTCCCCTAAAGGTTAGGAATCAGACCTTGTCTGGGGATTCTCCTATAGAAGAGCTTACAGGACTTGACGCTCAGAAAGGCGATTTTTTTCAGGACAATTTCATTACGAATGGGTGCCTCACTTAGAAATGGGTTTACTTTGGAAAATCGAAACTCTATGAAAGGATCAGTGCAGATCCAAGTACAAAATCTACTGAAGAATTGTTTAATAGTATCAGGAAGCCAGTATCGATATTCTGAAAACATTTGTTGCGATTTGGTTTTCTTATTTTTGACAGCAGCGTGGCATATTTTCTCGTGTTGTTTTCGGTTTTATGTTTTAAAACACCATCTATCGAAGAATCTCCGCTACAAAAGGGTGATGCTTCTGAAGCAAAGCCCATGGAAGATTCCTACAAATGAATCCCGTTTTCGAGTCCAATATTTAAACGTGTGGAAATCCTCTTCAGATATATAGTCGATTACCACCCCCCCCCCCGGGAGAGCTTGTTTCATGCCGGTTTCCTCAGAAATCATTTATAAGGTTCCATGGTGTATACGCGTACTCGTCTTTATCACTCCGACTGTTTTTAGTTAAGTTCCTTAAAAACCAGATTGGATGACTACAAGTTTGATGTATCTAAGCATTTGGTTTACACACGCAAGACCAATCCCTATCCGCTGTATAAATGAACATTGCGTTCTGGTATTGGCACCGCCGTATCCCTCTAATATTTGAACTGACTATGAAGGCCGACAACCAGGGTCGACTGACGCGAGTCTACATTGAGATTCCATGTCAAAACAAACAAGCAAATATCCACGCACTGATGACATACAGCATGACTAAATGCTATTTTCATTAATTTACTCAAAATTTAAGTAGAAATCTCCATTTTATTGGCGAATCCTCAACAAGGGAAATGCAAATCTCAGTTTGTTTGCTCTTCGTGGCTCTCTAGAGCTGAGGTCAAGACTGTCGAAAATGATGTCCTGCCGATGAATTTTGGACCGTTTTTTAAATTTCAAATCCAATCTCGTGCTAAAATTAACAGCATATATACTTTCATAATCTCTTTCCCATTCTGAAAGTTAAGTGTAGAAACGATGACTTTGTCTTTCAGTTATTCCTCGTAAGGCACACTTGGCCCATCCGATGCATTCAAGTTTGTGACGGAGAATCTGACTTGAGAATTAACTTCTTGGTCCCAAATGTTATCGTGTAATGAACACCCAAGTGCCTTATTAAAAATTTGAAATTGTGAGGAACGCAATAATAAATCTCCACACTTCAGGAATTACCATATTAGAGGAGTTCCTTATTAGTCAACAACTCATAAACAGGACGTCCCGGGATATTATTCTCGCTATAAACAGCATCAAACTGAAGTACACAACCACACACAGGCACCCGTACCACGGACAAATAGGGCACCGTGTTAACTGGACGACAGGGGCCGCTATCCACTAACCTGTTTTCACGTTTGGTTTTATTTCTACATATATTTTGCTGTCCCAGGGCCATAAGATATTGGCAAGCCACTGAGGTGTATTGTCAAGCCGTTATTTACCAAACACACAGAAAGTGGGTCGCACACATCGGTCACCCGCACTAACATAGTTTGACCATTGTTGAAGTTCTCGCTCCTTGGCACTGTTTGTTATAAGAGTGTTCTTGGTGTGTGGTAAGGGAGCCACCCTTGGTAAGAGTTTATTAACCGTTTGAAGAAAAGGTATTCCCAGAATGTTCACAAAAAACTATGTAATGTGCAGGGATATTTTTTTGGAGCGCGCACCGCGTTATTGGTGCAAAAATAATTTTATTGACCTTCTGTAATAGCCAAGGGGCCTCTCAAAATTGGGAGTGAAAAATTCCAGAAATAACGTTATCCAAACTGGCCCTGACTTCAGGTATTTCGGGACTCGCAAGACACAGAAGATAGAAAAAATACCAGAGTTGATTCTAGTAACTGAGGAACGTCGACCGAAGTTTTTTAGACTGCACAACTGTCTTATAGCCTTCACCTGCTCCACAGGGGACGCACTTTACAGTCATTTGTTACATCCTTAGTTCGAATTGAACACAATTTCGACTTCAGAAAACAGAGAAACGATTCTTTTAGTTGTTTGCCGCCTTGGCATATCTTCTTTGTTGAAAAATCCCCCAATATCTGTGCTAAAGCTGTACAGCCGCATCTTTGTGTTTGGTGCCAAAACTCGCAAATATTGTTTTCTTTGGGATTTGTGAAATGAGAAAAACATTAATTCCTAATAAAAGCATTATCCTGTTACTCCAATTTTAGAATATTTTCGGGAGCATTTTTGTTGCGTTTTGTACATTTGCAGCCCGGCTTGAATTATCAATAACTAGGTTCAAAACTATATTTTAGTCAGGAGCATTAATACGGTAAGTTTTCTCCTGAATTAGACCTACAACGGAGAGACACTAAAACATCAAACTCAGACTTCAAACCGTTATTTACAGTATCGCTCTATTTCACAGATATCAAACTCAGACTTCAAACCGTTATTTACAGTATCGCTCTATTTCACAGATATCAAACTCAGACTTCAAACCGTTATTTACAGTATCGCTCTATTTCACAGATATGAGTTAGCTGTGTAAGTACGGAAATCAATACATCTTTTAAACCACGCGGCGCGCCACTTTAAAATTAGTTATAAAATGAAATGTATATGTGCACGTTTTTTTTTTTTGTTTTTTTTTTGAGTCCCAAAACCACAATGTTCTGTTGCATCTAGTGGCAATATGAACGATTCGTTCCGCAAATAGATAGACGTGCAACAGAACGTAGTCAGGAGAGTATTCCGAGCGGAAAAATAAACTCGGCGATAAACAGATCGAAGACAACTCAAAACTGGTTTAAATTTCTCAGATGGAAACGTGCTCAAGTTGAAATAACGATAACTGCCTGTTTCCATACAATGCTTCATCTAAATTCCCATATTTCGCCCAAAATATAGTCAACTGAGGAATATCGCGGCAAAGGTACTAATCCTTATGACATAATTAGGAATTTTTTTATGTGGATCGTGGATTTGATTAGATTCGCGAATTACTCTTATTCAGGTGCTTTGTGTATGATCTCCAAACTGAAAAGCAGTTTCCGGCGGGGTATGTTTATTTTCCCGTGTACATCTTTACTGACCGATCTGTTTTATTATTTTCAACAAAGCTACGTCTTTTCTTTCCGCTTTGCTTTTTCTGCCAGGTTATATGTAGTTCATGTAACCAGTTATTTTGTAGCGTGTTTTTTGTTTATACGTGCCACTCCCAATTATGAAACTATACCAGAGCGTTCATTTTGACAATTCAAAGATCACAGTGCAATTATCATAAATTACGGGAAATATTCCTCATTAGTTCATTAAAAACATAAACCGAACTAAAACCAAGTTCTGTTTCGGGAATGTGCTCCCGTTGGATATCTTGCTACTCGGGCTTTTAACTGCTGAAAACATGGAATATCTGAACCCACATTAGCGAAATAGTCGTTCTTAAACAGTGCTCATTTTTTCTATGCTAAACCTACTAGGAGCTGTAGATGGCGCTACCAAATGGACAGATGTCCAGTGTCTGGCGTGCCTTCTGCATCTGTATCTTGTGTTACCGTAAAACTCCGTAATTGAGCGCGTGCGCCTAAGGGTGGAACTGGGCCTAATTGCGAAGCTTAGGGACCAGCGCTTATATGCGAAATATTTGATTTGAACGTGTCTTGATTATGATACTCCGGATATAGGCACACCTTGTGTGATCAAAACATTGATTTGCATACACAATGGATTTGTTAGCAAAACATTAAAACGTGGAGCTTAGGTGCATGAGCCTCTGTGCGAAACGTTTGAGCAGAAAATCTTCTATACAGGTGCATGCGCTTATTTGTGGGATTTACGGTATACATATTCCCATTAGTGAAGAGAGGTTAATTTTCACAATAATATATATTTTTTTGTTCTAACTCTTATTGATAAGGTGCTATTAACCCTGTCATGACACTTAGCCTTAAGTTTTGTCACTTACACCCAAAAATTGATCTCAACTTGTTCCATACTCAGATTAGACATACCTTCTGGGCTTGAGAAAGTTCAAACCCCTGGTCCAGTGGCGGATCTGCGATTTTATCGACGAGGGTTCACGCATTCCTCATAGCTGTTCTTTTGACAGCAAATGAGCACAAAGCGCCACCAGCCAGATACAATCATTGGTGTTGCCCCTCGGGAGATTCTAAATGCAACAGTGTTCCTTGCCCAGTTGCCAAATAAAATGAACAACAGTAACGCAGAAGTGTAAGTACCCAGTGTCCGTAAGTCCGCCACTGTGGTCTCCCTACCAATAACGAACCATCAGTCGGCTCTTTCCAAGCCCAGCATTAAAATTATTTCTTAAGTCAATGTTCTTACGATTGATTGGCTGAGCTGTTCTTCGTAGTAGTAGTACATTTGCAAACGAAGGCCTAGTTAGGTTTCTCAAGTTTGACAGTTTTGATTTTTCGCCAGTGTGTTTAGTTTGATCTTTGGCTAAAGTGATGACCGAACAGCTTTGCTATATTTTTCACAACTTGAAGTGTCGGCTTACCAAATTTTTTGTTTTGGTTGCGAAAACAAAGACAACCCGTAGCCAGAACCTCAAACTTTAGCGTTTTGGCTTCTTCACAAAATGTTACACCGTTGATTTTTCTCTTTTCTGTTTTATTTTGACGCTCATCGCATTTTTCCGAAATAAAAAGAAAAAGTAGGGGGTCACCGATTTCGTTTTTGAGCTGTTTTAGTTCACATAAGAATGCACAATTTGACTGTTTCAAAAGCGCGCCAATTTCAAAATCACGGTTAGTCCCTCTACCTTTCACTAGATGGCGCTTATGTTATGTTGTTATGTTGTGAAATGAGTTGATGTCAAACATCTGAGAAATGAAGTTTCTTTTTAATGACATCAAAATTGCTGTTTGAATTAAGTAACACCTAATTTCTACACTTGTGTTTAGTACAAAGTCATTGTGACTTTTTTCAGACGCCTAAATGGCGCAAATTAAACGCAAAATCAACATTCTTTCAAACTACATAACCTGTTGTTTGAAATAAAAAATCATATTTAGATGTTTATAAGGTAGACAATGTCGTAAAACAGCGACTGCTTTAGGGTTTCTTGGCATACTGTGTCGTTTTGGCGCCAAAAACACAACATTGGGCTGATTGTTGAATGGGATAGACTTTTTGAAGTTATGAACTTGTTAGCTTTAACCCGAACTATAATTTGATCGTAATTCGCCAATTCCAGTGGTTATCCACCAGACATGAAACCAAGGCCCGTGTCTTTACCACTAAATACCTTTAAAATACTCTTCCATATGCTGAGTGGGGTTTGAGAAATAATTGCTGTCCGGTTCCTAGGTGGGTGTTAGCTCAGCCAGCAGAGTGTTTGGCTGCGTCGCGAGAGTTGTAGGCTCGATTGCGCGCTGAGATTTCTTTAAAACGATTTTCTCACCAATATTTTCACTTAAACATGAATTATTCCGAGCATTTTCAAGAGGAGTCCAAACCCGATCTGTGGGATGCCGCGTATTCCTTCCCTCCTGGGTACCCGTCAAGGTCATGTATCTGCGCACATCTCTTCGGGAATTGCCTTAACATTTCATAAGCTGCCAATTTGGAAAAAGACTTGCAACTTAAAACAGGCAGTTACGCAAAGTGCGCCTGCGTGTCGCTATCTGATGGCGCAACATGTCGGCTGAAGCGTCATGAAGCAATGTTCCTTCCTCTTACAATATGGCTGAAAGATGGCGCTCCGAGCACAATACAAGTTTACGGAAGAGCTCGGTTACTTTTCCTTGGATTCCTATACCGGCTTTGTTTGGACGCAGTCATTTCGGTAAATGGCGGTATGCACGAAAAACGTAAAAACGACTATACATGTTCAATTCAATTTGGTTTAAGGAGAGATTACTTCAAACGCACATATACGCGGCTGTCTGTGTAGTTTATACTACCGATAATACGTATGTTAATGTTACTCACGTCAGACAATAGGTTTGGTTACCTCTGCAATAGGCATTGGTTCCAAGTGGCAGTCCTTTATTCAAGTAACAGCCAACATGATACATGAAAACTGTCTAGGAGCTATTTCTTAGAGATATAGAGTGTTTAATCTATTCAAAAATATTAGATTTAAACAATTAACCACACGGGTATCTTGAGTACGCATCATATGTGCAGTCATTTAAAAATATTCAAATGTCAAAAACTGTGTTGATCGCCATTTCACCATGAGGGTTGGTGTGTAAAAAACCCAACGTGTGTAGCGCATTCTTTTATAGTGACAGTGACACCGCTACATGTAACCTTTGTCTCAGTTATTGAACTGGTGTCAACGAAATCTGACATATTAGTTGGTGTATCAATGTCCTTGGCGTCGTCAAACACGCTACCTGCATCGCTGATATTGTCATACACTGGTTCGCGTTTAATCGTTGAGGCTATGTTGCCGTTTTCATCGTATATATCTGACGAGAAGTTTCGTTTTCGGAATGGCAGTGAAGAGCAATCCAGTTTGCCGGTGTACGACTTGACAGTGTTGTCACTGGTTGTGCTTCCGTTATCCGAGGCGACGGACATTGGAGACGGTGGGTTGGTGTACGGACGACTTTCGCTGGAGTAGTCGCCTAGGTGTCCGTAAGTGGCTGCATGCACCTTTTTACTCCATGGAACGCCGGTCCGATTCAGGTGGTCAAGACAGTTGGTAGAACTGAGGCTGTTAATTGTTTGTCGCCTTGGCAGGAAATTAAAAATTGACTGTAGCGGCGGAGCTGTCTGGCAAGAGTCCTAGAAATGCAAAAACAGGGAAATTTCTATTAACAAAGATACCGGTGGCGCAAATCGTATTCCCGTTTAAGTGAGACACTGCCGTCGTAAATCATCAATATCTTGGTGGTGCTGTTTACTTCGACTTCAAAGAGAAATGGAATATTTCCAGAGACGGAATAGTGCGTTTGGTGGCGGCAACAAATTGAATCTATGTCTTATTCATATTAAGCGTGTGTTTACCTGATTTTTTTTAAGAGATGTTTTTATCTGGCGAGCTTTCTCGAGTTTCCTGGCCTTGCTTCGCTTCCTTCTGAAAATAAAACATCAAACGCTATATACAGTGAAGACAGACTTTCACCGAGACAGCTCTCACACTGGCATTTGTGACCTAGGGCAACGAACACTCCTTGTGAGTTGGCTTTTGAAAAAAATTCTCCCAACGGGTTTTACCCGCGACAGCTCCGACATGCTGCCGAAAATTTGACCACTAAGCGGGGGTTCTCTTCCTCAAAATGGGCATGGGTACTTGACCCCCGCAAAATGCAAAGTCCCCTTCAACACGACACTTAGGCACCTGGGAAAATGGGTACCAGTACCCTTCTAAAGAGTCGCTTCCACACTATTTAACCAACCTGAAACGTTACCATCGATCGCAAAGCCATACCCCTCTCCAGAGACGATATCTGAGGACAAAATACCCACCGGACTTGGCACCAATCCCTGCTATGGCAGAGACCCTGATCGAGAAGTTTCTAATGCAGGAAAATACGGTTGCTAAGCCATTCAAAGACCTGCATACACCTTTCTGGAGACACACGAAGCGGGAAACGAAGACACTGACTAACGTTCAGTGTAATTACTTATCGTTTTTAACGTGAATATGATTATGCAACGATAGGTATTATTTCCAGTTTTCTTGGTAGCTGTGGAGGATTAAGACAATCTCAATTTTCCATTGCTCAATTATTTTGTTATTTATTGGATAGACGTAGCTGTACTCCACCTATTAATTTGTAATGTCAAATAACACCAAGTTCAGTTTCTTTAGTTCTGGCGTTACACGTGTCAGCTTTTGACAACAAAGGCCGCGATCTTTAGTGCTTTCCTTCATGTTCCCCATATTACTCAAAGTGGAGATCATGTTAGTTGGAGATTGTCGGAAGATAAAGATCTGCGTCGCGGTAAATCGTGAAGTCAATAACAGTTGTTGGATCAACAGAAACACTTGCTGAAGTTGCCACAAATGAGCAGTAGTGCATCTCTCCAGTCGTCCAGACGTGCACCGTAAATCTCGAATTTAAACAAAAACTCACAAAAATCTCACACACGTTACTTTCTTAACACCCGTATTAATCGATGGCAAGCCTTGTTTTGAGTATCGGGAGATTTCCCGGGGCTCGACAGATTTGCGGTTAAATAATAGTATTCTATTAGTATTCTATTGACTGCAAGACGGGATTAATCAAAACAGACCTGACCTTGGTCTACGCGTAAACATGTTTACTCTCGACTGAACAGTGGACCAGCACCTTTCAGCGCCGTGTGTGCTGTGAACAGTAGGATTCAATGCAAAATGTGGAAAACACTTCCGAATTTCAACTTATGACGGATGGTGTGGTCCCTGGACAAAAGCACGTTTTGACAAAGGAAAAATATAAACCGACAGATCATGGACTGTACTCTTAAGGCATATAAAACAGTGGCGGATCTACGTTTTCAGCAAGGGGGGGTTTAGGATTCCCGCCAAGGTCGAATCCTAGGCGCGTGGCGCCGAGCGGGGGGAGGTCGGGAGGGGGGTTTCCCCTTACGTGTAAGATATTTTTTTGTTTTTGTAGCCAAATAGTGAAATTTCCATGCATCCTGGTAAGTTTCTGGCACTTAACATGTCTCTGGAGTTTTTCTTAAGATAATTAAAAACTCTTCTCGATTTCGTCACATGAACTTGGCACATAAGTTTCGTGAAACCATATTGTGCACATCTGGGTATGAGTCACGCCACAAGCAAAAATTTTTGTTGGAACATCTGCTTACACACACCTTTTTTAGCATACGAAAAGTCGTATACGAAAAAGTGTGGTGTGTATACAGGGATTAAGACAATTTCCAAATATTCAAGAGCATAATTAAGGAGCACCGACGGGGAGTAAAAACTTGAATATCCGATGATCGCGTAACAGCAGCCTCAAGTTGTTTAAGAACGAAGACCTGTACTGTTAGTCCGGAAATAAACATGTGTTCTGTCTCGTTACGAGAAAAACTGGCGAACGATGGTGCTCTCAACTCATAGTCTATTATCAAAAGCG
>NMRA01000046.1:684143-718647 GCA_002633005.1 Phoronis australis | reverse complement strand
ATAGACATAACTTGTTATAGAGTGTGTCTTCAAACGGACTCGCGACCAGACCATGGCGCCCGCCACAATAGCAATTCTTCGGAAAAAGAATTTTTTTCAAAAATATTACATGTACATGTACACAATATTACATGTACATGTACACTGCATGATATTGCGCAAGACAACTTTTTACTATACATCAGTTACAAACGTGTGGACTGTAATAGAATGACACGGCATAACAGATGAGGTAAAAACGTTGCACGTCAATTCGCCTGAATATCAGGGTTGCGGCACCGCAGTATTTCCCCTAATCAAATCAAAACATATCTTAGAGTAAAGAAGCTAGTTACCTAAAAAAATCAGCTATAGAACTGTTTTTTCAGTGGTGAATCCATCTAAACTGCTTAGCTACTTCAGTAGTGTCGACGGAAGCGCGCGCACAATAAATCCCCGAGCGTTTTGCCGATGAGCCACCAAGACTCAGCAATTCACAATGCAAAAAACTATATTTTCAGAGTGAACCCCCCCCCTCTCAATTTTTTCCAAGTTGGTTTACTTGGGGTTTACACACGCTGGCGGTGCCGTTTTTGTTTTGCTGGAGACGCTTTTGTTTTTGTNCCCCCCCCCGTAGATCCGCCACTGTAAAATCTTCACAGGATGCTTTTACATCCAGAAACATCCCGATCTCTTTTTCAGTGGTCTTCGTTTGAGCATGCCAACTTTTCCTCTTGAGCACGTGACATTTGTCACGACGCGGTAACCCAGAAAGCAGACCAGCAAAAATGACAATAATATGCTCACTCGAGTCAGGCATTTTGTGGTCCTCAAGTTTCCGACTGAAGGAACGAGGTTGACTTCTTCCTACGTGTGATGAGCAGGAATCAAAGATATAACTGCTGATACGAAACTTTTCGTCTGCATATACCGTTTATATGTACTTCAGCCTGCGCACATTCACGTCTTTGCTTTGTCAATGACAAGGTTTCTAGAAAATACTCATATTCTATGCATGCACGAAATTGGCAATCAGGTGCACACTCCGAGTCGAGTGCAGTGCAATCCCCCTCTTATGTCATGTTACGTAAACTCGAAATTCACTCGCTCGCTTGTTTCGGCAAAAATTGAAGGTAACGGCAAGTCGTGGTATCGGAAAAAAACAGAATGCGTTCCGTAGAACAAGTTTCTTACGAGAAAAACGAGACCACGCAAGTTTTCGTGAGATATCGTTATGCATCACAAGCGAAACAAAGACCGTAGTTAACGTCTTTGAGAGAACCATGCGAACTTACTAGCTTTACTCACATTTACTGACCGCACCCGATCATGCCTAGTCTTCCCGGTTGCACAACGATAACCGTTGGATAGCAACAACCACTATTCCTTAGTAGGTTGATTGGACGCTGCTTTTGACGTCATTCAACAATAGTTATCTACTGGCTAAAAATGAACTCAACTCGGCGCAGAAAAGTAAAACTATAACAGCATGCATACGCAGAAATTTTTAAGAAAATAAATGTCCCCAGGAAATTTAGGAAAAGCGCATGGATACACCTCTTTTTAAACATTACAAAATGTCACAGTGGACATTGCTTCAATATTCTGCATCATTAATTACATTTGTGTTCCGAGACGTCTCTTCCAATATTATTTGATTACTTTAACAAACGATTCTCGTTATGGTACATCACCAAGATGAGTTAACCCTGATTTTTGATTGACAGGCAGGCTTTGTTTGGGCACACGTGAAAATTAGGCACTAGCAAGTAGAAGCCCCGGAGTAGACCACGGTTCCGGAGTCTGCGGGGAAACTGTGACATCCTGATCCAACTCAACTTAAGAGGTTCCCCAGGCGTCCTTTAGTTTCGGAGCCTTGAGAAACCGGCACAGCAACCATGGCGTACATGCGATTTTGTGTATCATGATTATTGACAGCTCAATGAACGGGTGATGATAAAGCAGGCTCAAATCTTAATAGAGGTGATTTTTGTTCATTTGAAAGTCAGTGGTAGTCTAGTACCAGTCCCAGTACAGGTGCCCGTGTTGAGGTGCCGGGTCGCGATTTTCTCTGGATAGATATGCTCGCGTCGAAAGGACCACGAGTAATTGCCTTTATTATGACCACTCTCCATGACCAGAAGGGTGCACCCTTCATACATCTGGTCATTTGACCACGTTTACCTCTTACCTGTGGTCGAAGTCCCGAAGTAGCGACCTGTCTAGAATGTTCTCCTCAGGTTCCCAGGTATTGTGTCTGAAAATCACCAATGCATCAATTAACAGTGATTTGACCTGCCTGTTTAAAGGATTACAAAACCCGGCTTTTGACTACTAACGAATAGAACGTCGATTTAACACTTAAATCTTTTAAACAAAACAATGCTCTGCATGCCAATCCAAAACAGTGATTCACATTCGACGACTTACAAAAAACACCAAGTCGACAAGCGAGTTTGGACAACCGGACCTTTGTGTGACACAGTAAGGCCAGAGATATAGCTGGACAATGCTTTCATCTTTCCCAGAAGTACTTATTACCCAGTATCAGGTGACGGAATTTATTGTGGGTTAAAAATCACCAAAACACCGCCTAGTATACTTTTAAATCTGCACTCCCTTCACGCTTACTGTCCGAATATAAAGTTGTGAAATAGCTTGGGGTTGATTAGCTCTCAACCAATGTGAAAATTTAATAACTACTCGTACCTTCGGAACATCACCTCAGAAATGGCCAATAGGATTCAAATGAAACTTTCAAATACTATGACTTAAGCAGTCTTCTTCAAAACCGTTTTAGAAACTATTTTAAAAAGCTTTCATTTTGCTCAAGGTGCTGTAGAAAATCGGAACTGTATGATATTTATGTAAAAAGTATCCGAAGTTTCATAAAGCAAAGAAGAAAAGAAATTTTAAAAGTTGTAACCACCGTAAAGTGGTTTTTAGATCATCTAATTTTGGCGAACTCTTATGTCTCTTCGAAGAAGTAATGTAATATCTGGAATCCGCTTGGGCTAAATAGAAAACTGTCTAGACACGTAGCCAATGTCCAAAAGAAATGTTCAAAACCTTGGCTCTTCTTGCGTTAGCCATTCACAAGTATTTGTGAAACGCGATTTATCATCTCAATTGTAATTCATTCGGTTGATAGTTGAAAACTGTTACACAAGCTCTCACACTTGACTACCATTGATAACTTGGTGGGTAGGAATTGGTGCAGTGGTGGGGATGTAGGGGCTCAGTTTCTGGGCCCAGATCTCCATCACATCCTTCACCGTGAAAACACACTAGTATCTATCCTGTTCAGTTTCCGTAACGTTGACGACAACAAAGAATGCTTAAAATAACACAGTATTTGACAACAGGGAGTAAATAGACATAATGATATCCTAGCAATAAACAGAGGAGGAAAAGAAACCATTAACGACAGTTTTATTCTGCCATTAATTCCGTTTGCGTGGTAACGCTTGTGGGAACTTAATGACGTCAATGACGTCATTTTGGAGGAGTAAGCCGGTAATTATCGACTCACCTTTCAGCGTAACCTTTCCACTTTACTAAATACTCCACCTGACCCTGGAACAGAAACAACAAAGCCAATATATTGGTGTTGAACGCTTTGATACAAATCTATACAAATCATAAGGGACCAGCATTCCTCCAACATTTAAAGTTGTCTGATGAAGTCCACATTGAGCACCAAGTCAAACTGCATCTTGATAAACATTCTATCGTGCTCATTCATAGTGGATATATTTAGAAGGCTCGGAAAGCATGTGACCGAGAATATTTTAAATGATAAAAAGCCAACAAGAGCAGATAGTCAGACATCACAAGCTGCAGGATTATAAGTCAATCTTCTCTATTTGATCCCACAAAAATAGGATACGTTCCGCTAGTTAAAATATCATATTGTGTTCAAAGATGCATTCAAATTTGTAAAAACTAATACATAAGGAATTCCAGTATGAATCCTGACTGATGCAACAATTATGCAAGAACTTCGTTACTGCAGTGACGTGTAAATTCAAGGTTAACTGAGATGATGCTACGCAACAACGGGAAACACGCGGTACTATTTACATAAAGGATTGCTTAATACAAAGTCAACAAGAGAATTTCATAATTTCTTCAGTACGTGCTAAATAGTAACTGCGTTTATGCTGAAACGATTCAGGTGAATTTCACAACACAATCAATGACTCAATGACTAATGATAGTCACGTGATACCGGTACAATCGGGTGATATCAGCAATTAGTTTGATGTCGAAAAATGACGTGGAGAACACCAGCCCACAAGGAACGAAATGTTAATCTAAAGTGACAGACTTCAGTTGGACATTATCTTCATCCGTACCACCTCATAATGAAATTTGTGAAAAGGGCTCAGTACCGCTAAGCTTTTTATTGGGAATAGTTTATAAAAATTCCCTTGCAATATGGCGACAAATAATTTTAACCATCAAAAGGGATAGAGAGCTGTCGTCTGCCACTGATATGAAGCAGCCGAATTTTGAAAAGGGCGGCAAACCTTGACAAAGCTGATGACTTTTTGACACTTTTTCTCACAAGTGTCCAGAATAATCCGTTTGGTGGTTGAAATAATTTCCTGTGGAAAGGTCTTAAACATATTTTGCTTAGATTACCAACCATATTAATAATATTTGTTTTCGGTAGCCAGTCAAATAAAAAATGTTAAATCGAACATTTCAATGCTCAACACCTAACGAATAACAGTCAACAACTTACTATTCGCCTGGGGCGGTCACAGTGGTTTTCTTGTCATGTTCAAAGCAGTTCAAAGCAGTTCAAAGCAGAAATGTTTATCCAACTACACCCTGCTCTACCAAGGAAATCTGGACTAGTGCATGAAAAAGCACAGTATTTTCAAACACATATTCTTTTCGAAAGTGACGTTTTTTCTGTTCTTAGCAATTCCTATGCTACGTTCATTAAAGCGTGCAGTAATGTGCAGTGTAGTTCGTGCTATTCATTAATTGACTGGACTCACACTAACTAAACATAAAACCGGATTTCTAAGGATGTTTAATGATGGCGGAGATGTTATGGCAAATGTTCTAGACAAGATAATTAAACTATGACGAAACACGTTGTCGATTTCATCATGGACCATTTGATGAGTAATTTCGATGACGCAGCAATGTAGCATTTATCATCAGCGCTAGTGAAAAGTTTATTTCGTAATGTTGAGAAGTAGGCAAGTTTGCACGAGGCTATTGTAAATCCCCCGTATACGATGTGGCATGATGAAAAATTCCTGCAGACATTGTATCCTTGTGTTTAATGTTAATTTCCTGCCAAACTTGGCATGAAGATGCGACACGCCGAATGTATTCATTGCGATCAGGAACTGAATGGCATGTAAGAATACAGATTAGATTACAAAAAATCAAATTAAATGTGCTGGCTCATTTTTCGTTGTAGATGTGTCAAAGCGTGTTTTAATTTAGTCGTTGCACTAAAATACTTAGAATCGACAGATAGCACTAAATACTGTTGTGAAACAAGAATAACTCAAAGTGAGCTGTCAAATTTAGCACAGTGTTAAAAGAACTCCCAGACAGTTTTCGCACCTTCTGATAAGATATGTTATATTTGAAACACGTACTTGAAGTGGTACAATCAATCGACACCATTCAACCGTTTACATATTAATGACCTTGCTGTTTGTTCAGCCGCTAAACACCTAACAATGCCTGTTGACTACTGTGCAGTTTCGTAAATACCGCGACGCAACATAACAATACAGCCACGACGCAGAACAACAATACTAGGTACTTTGCGACCGTTACCAAATTGAAAGACTTCCAAATAATCAGGTATCCCTTAGCACGCTATTGCCGGTCGTAATAATTCGTTATCGGGTATTATCATTTGAAAAGCGATTTTATAACAACGCGCTGATACAAATCAGAAAACAAGCCGTGGTTAATTTGGAATATTGCTAACAGACTTCGAAGGAAGAAAATGGAACACAGAGAAAACACATACCGGTACACGCCGAAGACGGAAAACGTGTATGCATTTTGAAACTGCCTGTGACATTGGTTTTCAACCCTGAACTGGAACTTGTCAGTGAATACTCGAACACTATACCATCCAATGAAAACGGTTTTGCTTTTAACAAGTCAGGTCGATAAAAATATTCCGTAATTGCAATGACAAAGTAGGTGGGCTATGTAATAAACGTATCAAAACAAATACCTACCTTGCGAACTCGACGTTTTCGGATACTTTGAGCTGTGAACACTCTGTCGTCAAAGGGTAAAAACTCCATGGTCTCACTAGGAGCTGTTAATCTATAATATCACTTATATTGTTTGCTGATATGTTTCGAAACCGTAACTTATCCTAGGCCGGCCAACACAGCTGAACCATGTGGCAATGCTGCGGTTTTACAATACACACGCTGTTGTCAATAGCCGTCGCTATTTATGCTGTGTTTATTGTGCGATAACCAACCGATACCATAATATTTATCGGTGACGTCACGCCCTCGTGCTAGCCAGTCAGCATCGAGTATTCAAAATAGGCCAACACGTGTTTACCCGTTACTCTTCGATCGCCGTCAGAGTAGGGAAGCTAGGATATAATTCACAGTAACGTGCTGACCTGAAAAAAACTGATGCATAATCAACAATTCTTGGAAAAGTACGAAAAATAATGCCCAAATCAATTAGCGAAAACTGAAACTGTCATCGTAGCAAGTTATATTCTCCCCCGTTCCCTTCATTGCATGTCGATCTCATGATACTTATGTGTCATGGATGGTCACGAAGTAACTAAGTGACACCCAGACACATCGGCGGCGCAGCACTGAAATGAGTTGGGGGCTATAGCCCCCCTCCCCCAGACCCCTATGGTGCGCCCCCCCATGAGACAGGTTTGCTACTCACAAACTATAAAATAGTCAATAATTCTGATGGGCGGACGGTTTTCTCCTCTGTGCAGTTTTGTTCTTTGTGAAGCATGGATGAATACGTCTATAAACTATTAATACATTGAATTTTTTAAAGCAAACAACTCATCTCCAAAGTTTATGATTCCATGCTTTCTGTTAAAACACCAAGTTCTGATTTAGGCCACTTACTATGATGATTAATTTTATTCCCTAAAATTTTCTTAGTCAAACTAGAGGTGATTCCACATCTTCGAAAGACAGTTCGTTATTAGCCGAAACCAAACCCATGAAAGGTCAGATCACAACGTGACCTGAAATTTGATTAGCTTTGTCTGAACAAATAATGCGCTGTCAGTTGTTGCCGAAGCCAGAGATCACTTCTCTGAGTAAGGAATAAACCAAGATTAATTTAATTACGGTAAGTGGTCTAAATCAAAACTTGAATTTTGACAGAAAGTGCGGATTTATGCCTTTTGAAGTATTAAAACAACATAAAAGGAGAAAAATAAAAACAACTTTCAGGAGAATTGTAACAAATCAAATGATTATTTGCCGGTGTTGAATATTTGACTGGTTATGTATTATTTGTCAATATTGCGCCAATTGGTTAATCATCTCAAGACAAGGAATGTATCGAAACAACGTCACAACTTTTTATTTCCCCGAGATAGAATACAACAAAGATGTAAAACGGCATTTAGCGCGTTATGAAATCGTTTTGAAAAAAAAAATGATTCTTTCGAAATGTACCCTGAACGAATGCTATGCGTAGGTGGGCAAGAAGCATTCCCAAGTCACACCATAGCAAGTACACAAGAAGGACCAACAAAAAGTTTGGAGAAAACATTATTAAATAACAACAGATTGTGAAAGTGGTATCAATATTCATTTTTTGCCGATGATCAAAATGCTGTCTTGTGTATTTTACAAATGTAGTGCTATCACTCAGCCACGGTTTGTTTTGTGAAAAACAACAAAAGCAACCTCTGCACGATGTCGGAGTGCTGTCGCTGAACAAATCTTGCCATTGCAATCTATTAAATACGTCATATTACAGTGTTAGGGCGGTGAAAGGAAGTCATGTTGAGAGCGCATGGCGCGCCTGGGATATTTTTCAATTCTTGGATTCAGTGACGCTTTGTAGCGAGAGGTATTTAGCATCCGACGATTCATTATATCTGCTATTAGCACGGCTGGAAATAAGCTGCTCATTAGTTAAATTGTTATTGCATTGCTACTCGTTAAGGAACACAACCGCTTTTAGGACCGAAAAAAGCATTTTCTGAGGTTATTGTTGGGTAGGGTAGGCCTCGTGGAGATATTAGTTTTGAACACCGCTATAAAACAACAAATTTGGTTGTTTGTTGTGATTTTATTAGAAGTCGCCAATTCCCGACAACGGCTTCCAGTCAATTCGAAAATTCCCACGGTAGAATTAATATTGAAATCGAGACAGTGACTTCGTCAGCTGCTTCTTCTGCAGTCATGGTCGAGGACGCTGGCGTATAAGTGAAGAGGTCTACTCTCCTGAGTATGTGAGACAATATGAAGAACAACAGAAACACGTTTGAAGATCAAGTCCCACAAAATAAGCAACGAAATCAACCACTGACCTGTTGCGCTAGATGACTTGATCATTTCCTGTTGCTTCGAGCTTGCCTAGGGTCTTACCAACATGGGCGGCGCAGCACTGAAAAAAAGAGGGGGCTAAAGCCCCCCAGTCCCCTTGTGGTGCGCCGCCCACGACTAAACGGACGGGTGGGTTTGTATTCTTTCTAGTCTTCCTGAAATAATTTGACTTTCATGCTTACTTTTGAATGATTTTAAGCATAGATCTAATATGATTTTTGGAAGCATTTATAAATTTTCAGTGTTTGGCTAATTGACCAATTGGCTTCCTTCTGAGTATCAAAATAAAAAATTCGAATGGTATGATTCACATACACAGCAACCTCGCTTTCTGATATCACCAAATCAGATTTGAACCACTCGATAACCAGGTGATTATAATTGCTAAATTAAATGCAAATTTTGAGGGTTACTAATATCAAAGAACTGCACTTTTTGGATATCATACCTGAACTATAAAGCTACACGTTATCTGGGGGTCGCATGGTTCAAGACTGAATGTGCAGGGCATTGGACTCCCAGATTTTTATGAAAACAAAAGCGAAAGTGATAAAAAGCTCCGAATACCTTTTAAGTGTCTGGGATAAAAATTGTGTAATTTTGTTCAATTTTGTCGACTTTATTTATGCTTCATTGTTACTTATTGTCTCATTTTAAACACAAGTCTTGTGTGTTGAACGATTTGCGATCATGATTCAAGTGAAGCCATGTCCATGAAAACACAAACAAATACATTCATATAAACGTGTCCACGGCTTACCTAGCATTTTGTTGCCCTGAGCAATCTCACAATATTGCTTAATATAAAAGATAGTAGCTTAGAAAGTGTACAACACGACGGGTGTACACGAGCTGTGGCCAAGAGGGTGCAATACGAGTGAACGTAAACCATCACCGACGTTTGTGGTCCTCGTTTAAATTCGTGATAGGAACTCTATCAAGAAGGGATTTACAGTTGGCGAGAAAATTATCACTGACTCCTGAGTAGGTAATTACATCGCCCTGGATGCCGCAGGCATACAGGGGCGATAGTAGGCCTACATCCCCACAAAAAGTTACTCATTTCAAAATACTGGAAATAAAATCAAATGAAACATGCATATATGCACATGGAGTTATAAACAACTCATACCATAAGTCTGGGGACGATTCAGTCGAGATAATTTGAACAAATCGATGAAAATCGGTCGCGGTTTGCTCGAGTTTCTCTTACCGGGTGCCATTTTGAGAAAGTTACGTGAAATCACGCATGTTGACGAATAAAAAGTCCAAATAACACAAAACTTACAAATTTCACCTAATACCTTCTCATGCTATTTTGCAAGTGTCACTCGATAGCGTAACGAGCTCCGCTCAGTCTCGCGCTAGCTTTGCTTAACTCACGTGACACAGTTGACATACTTTTATGGTTATCGCGCGCATGGTGAAAAAGTTAACGGCAACCAACAAGTGGAGTAGGAATTCTTCGCCAAAGTCACCTTAATTCTTACAACTAAACTTCATCGAAGATATGCATAGAAGTAGAAAGGACCAACGATGAAAGTAAGCGGTTTTTTAAATGATAGTTTTAAGTGTGAAATGTATTTTTGACGAGGTGAAAACTCAAAATCGGTGGCCGGATTTGGCCCGTTTAAAATACATGTAACGAAATGCGTACAGAAAGCGAATGGAAGTATTGTAGCCCCTAAATGGCCAATCGAGGGGCTACGTCTTGCCTAACTCCTGAGAGGGCGAGGGATGGGGTAAGGGAAGTGGTGCAATGATCACAAAGTTGACACATCTTTATTGTTTACGGGTCTGGCCCATTAACATCCCAGCGGGAACTGGACCAGAACAAAAAACGTGTTGATAAAAATAGTCTAACGCTGTCCTCATGTGTTGCATTAAATACATTCCCTAGCTTTTCCCATGAAACAAAAATAGACTTTGAAATTGGTAATGATAAACCATTATTTTCAGCATAATATATAAACTGGGTTAGCAAATTCAGCATATTTTCGATGTTCAAATAAATGGTTAATAAGTGTCCCTAGGCAGTGGACTTTATCTTGATCATTCAGCATTTGCGTGCGTAGAGATTTGTAAAACTATTTATTATCACGCCCGACGATTGTGTGCTAATTTGATTTTTATCAGTGGGCTGAAATGGGCGGGACCAGGATTAAACGGTAGCTATTATCAGGACAAAATAACGTGGATATTTAATGCGAACAAATTGCACTCAACAGGCATAGACCTCGATCTGAAGTACATACAAACGGATGCTGTGACTGGATGAGACCAGCTCACGTGGTCTGTGCTGGCTCTCAATGATGGGCCTACGGCATACAACCAAACCGGAGAATGAACCTCCACTAGCATAGGCAAATCCAGCGGGGGTAAAAGGGGTCCAAACTCCCTCTTTTCCCTTGATTTTAGTGATATCAAATCTAGAATTTTCAAATTGTTGACTTGGCTACCCCTTTTAAAAAATCCTTGACCCGACCCCCTTTTAGAAACCGTGGATACTACCCTGACGAGCTTATTTAGTAACTTACCATCAGTGTTTTATAAATATAAGACCGATCAGCACAACGAAAGAAAGTAACACATGGATTGTTTTTGTTGAAATTTTCAATCGAGATTCAATAATTGATAGTTTTATTGACAAGAAGAAAAGTCTCAGCGGCGAGACATGGTTCCAAAAACAATATAGTTATGTGTAATGGTTAAACAGGACATTTCCTTCTTTCTTGCAGTCTGAGCATGGAAATCATGAAATGGACTGGTTAACTCTAATAGACTGGTGTTTACTTACCATGATAGCATAATGATTCTGTTCTCAAAATCAATAAGACTAGACCACCTGTGACAGACGGTCCAAACTGAATAGGCTGTCAGAGACTATTGATGGCATTGTGACACTTTTCTTGTTTGCCAATGTTTTGAATCTCAGGTTGTTTGTGGATCTAAGTTATTTTACACCAGTCGCTAGTTAAAGATGGGTGTGGTTGAGTATTCCAGTTCATATTTTGCCGAAATACCGTAAAAGCTGAAATCCTTTTTACTGTATTCGAAGTATTTGTTTCACGTGTAGACGTATGAGCTCAGTCCGCATATAGGCGCAGCTTCACCTGCGGGCGCGTGGACCAAAGGACGTTCATATACAGTAGCACTTGTTCACAAAGCTTTTCTCGTAACATAATACCTAGTGAATGTATTCGTTGGCTCATCTCACTGGTCTCTAAATGGGACATGCTATGTATCATCATACCTAGTGAATGTGTTCGTTGGCTCATCTCACTCGTTTCTAAATGGGACATGCTAGTCATCGACGCAAATCATTCTCATGACATTAAAGTGGCCTTAAAACCCGTTTGTCAAAAAACAAATCTTGATTTGCGCCACTTACATTTATGAAATTGTTGAGGAAAACGGAAGTGCGTTGTGGGCTTAAAAAGCACTGGCGGTTCATTATTTTTTCAGATCAAGCTCGTAACATTTGTCGTCACGCTGTGATCTCGAATGTGGCGAGAACTGAGATCACTTGTAAACTGAGCAAAGAAAGGACAAAGTCAGTTTCAGAACATCTGAATAAAAATGACAGAAAGCCCTGATTTAATGCCGCTTTAGCTGATGCAGAAGAGTCGAGTTCAGTTTGATCTGACGGCTAATTTGAACCAGGGATTCGAGCCCTCAACGACGGTGCCGATGACTCGTCATCTTTCGCGTTCGTTCTGTCATCTGACGCAACCACCTGGGAACAGTTTATCCTAGATTTCCTTGATGGTATCAGCGTATGGATCTAGAATAAATTAATGCTACTTCGTGTTTTGTCATTAATCAAGAGCATGAACAATTGAAGCCATAGTGAAGTCAGTACCAGAAAATCCTGTCCTGAAATACATTTTAAAGTATAACCCAACATTTAAGTAAATTAATCTCATATTGACACATACTCTCCCGTAATGGTCATTTTCATCGTGTTGGACAAACACTTTTGCCGACAACGAGAGAATAACAAAGATAAACTTAATCTCTCAATAATACACACATGTTGTTCGTAACTCAAGAAGACCTCTTTGTATGGAATCCCTTCGCGACATCTGTCACTTCACAACGCTCCAAATGTGAAGCGTAAATTAGTTAGCTCTGAGTAACTGTTATTATACAATTGAGCATACACAAAGCGAATGAAGATTTGAAGAGACAAAGAGTGAACGCACAACAAACGTTGGGTATTTACGACAGTTGAACTAACAGATTACATAAAAAGTCCAACTAATCATCTTTATTATTTCGCTTTATTAAACTGAAGTAGCGTACTGCATTCCGACATTGCAGCAATTCCCTACTAAATGGACAAGTGTTACCTGTTCTAAGATTACTTACTAACAAAAAATTCTTATAGTTGACGAAAACAGTGAAATATAGCAATAGCTAAATGATATTCCATCTGTGAAAGGCAATAGGCTTTAGTTTCCTTGAAATTCGGTCTCATCAATTTGTGAACAGAAAACAGTAAATGTGAATCTTTAGTTACCATCTTCCTGACTGTGATAGGGGTATTCTATTATTCAACCTCGCATTTCTTGGAAAGTCAGACAAAATCAGCAGATGAATGATCTTTGATTATTCGACATTGTCATCACTAGCATATTACGTGAAAAGTATTGTAAATCGGCAAAAGGCGAACTACCATTTTCCGGACTCCACTACTTGTTATGTTGAAAAAGAGGGTAACCTCTTGAGTGAGAACATTGGTTACCAGGGAACAAAGTACAAAACTGCACGGCTAACGGACTGTAAAACACCGTGACGGACGCAAAAACACAATTTGCGTAGCTCATATACGTATAGCAACAGAAGAATACAAATAAGCGCTTTAGCGAACGACGTCATATTTACAATACCATAAGGTACAGAGGTCATTATTTTGCTTGGAATGGAACTCCATCAATGAAAACCAAACACTAAAAGGTGAACACTGCAGAACAATCAAACACTGTCAGAAAATGAAAAGGAGACATGAAACAGAAAATGGGCGAATTTCACGGCCAGAGTTGTAACTTTGTGGAAGTACTATTTGATCGCTCTGCAGTGTTCAAGTTTTAGGGGTGTGTTTTCACTGATGATGTTCTGAGCAAAGTAACGAAACGTCTAAACCTTGTGTATAGTATTTTAAATATAACATCGACCGCTAAAGCGCATGTTTTCTTATGCTAATTTGGCCAAAAACGAGAACTTTTAATATACCAATAGTTCTCAAAGTACCATATGGCTCAGTCGAATACAATACAACACTATAACATGTAAAACAGGAGGTACATGTATGTGGGTGATAACAAAAAGGTTGTTGATAAGCAATGAATGTTGGTGAATGGTTAGTCCAGCTCAGTCTCATAACAGATATCGAAAAATAAAATTTGTTTTTATATATACTCTATGTCAAGTCGGCAGTTAACAGCCTAATAGTTTTTTATTCCAACAGATTGCGACAGTCCCAAAAGTGAAATTCAAAAAACGACGCTCGAGTCATGCAGCATGTAAACGACGTTTCGATATTAGTCAAATACCATCTTCAAATAAATGATCAGACCGAACAATATATAGCTAATTTCGCCAATAAATAACACTTGAAGTTGCAATAGTGCATTAGAATAATTATAATCTGCTAAGCAGAAATTGAAGAAACCTTGGTTTAAACCAATAGTTAAAATACTAAAACAGGTTAGACCACAAATTTAGAGGCGGAACAAGATTTCCATCGAACAATTAAACCATAATGCATTATTCCCTTGTTTGACTGCTTCTTGAATAGAATTACCGTGAAACTACTAATAGAACCACGGGCGTTTGTTATTTCCCGAGGTGATGCAGAGCTGGCCCTTCACTTTTTTAAAGCCGGGAATTTTATTAGAAATCCGGTGAATAAAAAGTTGCTTTGGCTATCATCCGCTCCAAGGTCATAAATGTCCTCAGAAGTATTGGGGACTAAGCGTTAATCATAATTTCAGAATCTACTACTCGTCTTCTATTACAGGCCGGCTTTTATTGAAAATCCGGCTTCAATTAGAATTTTTTCGGTAACCTCCAAAGATAAATGAAACGATAAGCTTTTACTAATAGGGTGGCATTTTTTCACAATAAATTATTGGCTAAATCAATTAAGAGGTCAATAGAAGTGTTGATCTTATGCTATTGCGAGAATAGAATCGTTCTCGAAGACGAAAAGTCACTCTACTGCGGTCGATGTAAGTGGAAATATGGCATATCGATAACCCCCCGATAACTCACTTCCTTCGGTCCACTTTCATTTTCGTCAACTTTTACCTGAGGTTGCGTATGCACATAGTCACGACACAAAATACATTGCATTTTATTTTTTGTGCGTTCTCTTTAGAAATGGTGACTTATAAGCCCAAGTTGTGGCTGGGTAGCAATTGTTACTGGTCACTAAAATAAATGATTATTGATTGATTGATTGATTGATTGATTGATTGATTGATTGATTGATTGTACACAAAACTGAATGTCAGTTAATGAAGGTTGCGACAGGGATTCACATGAAATCATGCCAAATCGCAGTTAAATATTTTTTGAGTTGCATATTTTTAGCCTCAGGTTGTACCTGAGATTTATACGAACATTACAAGATTAACTTCTTTTTTTAATTTAACAATGTCGGTAACACCGGACAATAATGTGTTCAGTTTAATGCCGTGGTAACTCGAAATAGACACTTAAATAAAAAATTTCACCAATACTTGTGCGCAGTTTCGTGTGATATCGGTATATCAACATGCTCCCGTTGAGATGTTTTCACGCTTGTTGAGGAAACCATTGGCCGAGTTGTTGACATTCAGTGGTCAGGGCACGAGGCGGTCACTGGCACTTGTGGTTTATTTACCAGACGCTTAGTGACGTCATTCTAACTCTAACTGTATGGTCAACAGCCTACAACAGAAATGCTGAAGCAACGACTGACACCAAAATTTTGATGCATGTTTTGAATGCTGTAGACAATAGAAAGGTGTAAATAACCGTTATATTTGTATTACAAATTAATCCGACCAAGCAACAAAAGTGTAAACAGAAGTGATGCAAGACAACTTGCATTTATAACTGAATCCTGTGACTAATTATCAAACCAAACCGACAGAAGTACCTTCTGTTTTGGGTTCAATGTATCGCAATGAAACGTTTCTTAAATAAGTAGGTTTGATAGATCTCTAAATTTCCGATGTCCTTCACAATGTGCTTAAAATTGTCGATATTGAAGTCATGCTGGAAATTTTTTTTCCTTGTTTACATCATGCGCTAATAATGTATTGGCTTTTTACGATGTACTCTAATGATCATCACCAAAATAACTAGGCATTGGCTTGAACTCGACCTCAACTCCCTTACGTAATTTCAGTGGCAGCTTATTTTTCTCAGCAACCAATGTTCTTTCAATCGTAGACGGGCATTGGAGTGTTGAACAGCTTATTCATTAATAACTGTCAGTACCAAACACTTCCAAAAGCAAGCTGACGTATTCAACATATTTAGGCTCTATTTACCAGTTTGGTATGGCATCGCATTACGTCATTAAACTGCGTCATATTTTAGAGCTTAGATAATGTCTCATTGTAGGTGCCTGCTAACTTACGTAAGACTTTTGTATTGCAGAACAATCACTCATAACTCATAACAACAAAATTACCTTGCGTAGGTGTAACAGTGCTGTAAAAACATAGGAAACTTGTGCACGGCCATGTAGGCTAGTCGTTCAATTACTCGACAGTTTGGTTCCAGACCAATCGATGAGCCACGGACACTAGTGGAGTACAATGAACGCCACTAAGCAGAATTTTCATGCTGTTTTGAGTTAGTTTTCGGTCAAATTCCCATAAAACGATCCAAACCAAACCGATTTAATTGAGAACAAAGTGCCAGCAACGTCAAAACTTAACAAAGTAGTTAGGGACAATTTTTTGCTGTCTGTAAATTTCCCCGTTACAAGATTGCTCGTCCACTTCAATAACAAAACCGCAAATATAAAAACGCAAACACGTGCTGAACTATAATTTATGAATGATTTCTATTTTGTCAACGTGAGACTGAGAGAATTAAAAAGCACAAAAAATTGTATAAACCAGGATTTCTCTGATAGGTAAAGGAACGAGATAAAGAAAACAATCTTGAATGAGAAGTGATTCCGAGCATTCCAAGGTCATTTGTATATTATTTAGTACTTGTTTGTGTACATTCTGCAAATTTAGTAAGACCTGGGATGTAATCTCCCGAGTTCAAGACTCGCACCAAACTTAACCAATCAATTGATATCATATGAGCACAAAGTTGTAAGTTTACTCGAAGTGTGTCAACCATTGTCCAATTTTCCAGTTGAGTTGCGAGTACAGAGGTTAGGCCCCGATCCCCTTCAGCAGCTTTTTCCCGTGAAAAACATATTCTGGAATGAAGTTAACTGTTTATGAGATAGCGACAAGCTTTTTAATTGACATTTTAAACATTATTGTTGGATGAGTTAGACTTCTTCAAGTTACTAGGTTTGACCAGAGCATGAAAACAACGGAATCCGTTGAATTTTGTGATTTTGTTTACAATTAATCATCAATTTTCACCGTTGTCAAGCACTCATTGATATCAAGGCCCGCGTCCTTACCATTCATATGCGTTTAAAATCGAGTGATTTAGCTTCGCTAATAGGGTGTTACGTTGTTCGATTCCGCGCTGAAGCTGTGGTACTTATTAAAGGGGATCAGTTCCGCCAGCACACCGTGATCACGTGATATGCCGATTGGATTCCGCGATGAGGCTGATAGTCACTTTTCTCGTCGCTGATGTCCCTTTAAGGTACTCCTATTACTTGAAAACGAATACAAGTGAAGTGAATACGTGAACACACGGAAATCGACAAATATAATACTGGGTGAAAACCGTGGAAAATATTTTTTTGAGAATTGTAAAGCTGCATATCGTCCTGTTAGTTGGCTAAAACGGAAACAGGATTAGGTTATTTACTCTCATAAAATCGGCCTCAAACTTTCCTTCCCTTGATAGCGTTCCATTTCGGTTACCAAAAAACATCGAAACCATGAGCTACTCAAAAGGATACTAAACCCTGTTTTGATGATTTTAGCCAATTCTCGTTTTGTCACCTGTTAATGCATCATTGTCGACAATCTTGAAAGATAAAAGCAGGAACCATCAGATCACAGATTGGGTATTATGATTTTTGGTGTGTGGTCTTTCTCCATAGTTGCCGTGCAATTCGCTAAAAGCGTACGTCACGCTTGGCCATTTCGCAGACTTGGAAAGGAGTTCTCAAATTTTCCTCCAGTCTTTTGAGGGTTGTCGAAGGTCATAGCATACTCGGTCATAGAGCATTATTTTGTTTGAGGGCATTGGACGGGAATGGCGTTTTTACTTGTTAATATCTGTTAATACGACAAATCAGGTTTGATATGCCCCAGAGTTTCAAGGGAATGGCCTACCCAAAAAATACAAATTGCAAGATGGCACGTGTACGTGACCTGCGGTCGCCGGTTCAATTGGCAACAATTCAAGATCGGATTAGCGTAGTGATGCTTTTTAACCCCAGAGCGTCATCATTAACTTGCGGGGTGAAAAGCAGCTTTAAAAACTTGTGAGTTGTCTTGATGTGTTGTGATCGTCGCATTCAGTTGATGTGTCGTCGCATTCAGTTACGTTTACAGTTTTAACATCGTTGTGACAATAACAAAACACATATGTGATCCACTATCAGGTAAAATTCCTTTACAATAAACGACATGTAGGCTCAATCAGGGTCGTGGGCTTGAAGAAATGTTAACAATAGAAAACATAAGAAATGCTTCAAGGAACGTTCCAGACTTCCGCACTGACTCACGTCATCCAAATCATTTGTAAATCGTATGTGGGTGCATTTGTGGCTTATAAATAGATATCGACTCGAAGTATTATAACGTTTCCTTAGACCAAGGCTTACTAATTGATATTGTGTTTATCCTTGTGTTTATTCATTCATCAGCTCAAAATTGACATGAACATTAGTTTCTGAGAAAAACAAGTTCTTGTGCACAAAGAGAATTCGCGAACGATGACTGAGTGATTCATGACGTGTTTAAATGTCTTGCAGAAAATCATAATGGATGTCATGCCGAAATGGAGCACAAAAAGCGTTCTCCAACAGCCATATCCATCGCCATCTTTGAAAATCGCTGTTTTGGTCTATGTTTTGGGGACGTACCATTTTAATTTTTTCAAATACGACCAGTAAGTATTCCTGAATATGATAAAATCACGGACAGGATGGAGTTCATTGATTGCCTCTATTATAATATGTTCTGCCGCGAATGTGATTTATTCCTGTTTAACATTTGCGATTTCGAATGGGCCCAGCGAGCTCTGTGTAAATCTTTTAACAATATCGTGTTTGACAAAATCTGTTTGTGCTCGTAAACAAAGTTTTCAACGTTTTCGTGGAGCACTTAATGAAAATTTCCAACAAAACAACAGACACGCAGGTTATTGGCGAACACGTAATTGTGCTTTTGTCCGCGTGTTTGTGAAAGAACGTCGTGATTAAATAAGCAATGATTATCCCGAATTAGTCGATTTGTTAAAGCAGATGAATGTCGATAGTGAAAGCGCGGGAACTCCTTTTGTTTGGCGTCAGAGTGACCATTCTCTTCAAATCCCCAGCTTTAATGACTCCCTTGTTTAATCGTGCACACCTTGTTCCAACTCTTGAGACAATCCTCACTGTGTTAGTGTGAGAACAATGGAGCCCAACTCAGCTGGCGTGGACGTCCACCTGGCCGGCGGGAGAATCGCCTCTGTTTATTACTCAGTGCCCATGTATTCATCTCTACAATTAGGCGTTTAATTATCACTCCTAATAAAATATATGAAAAATTAACTGTGTTAACTAGTAAGCTATACATGCTAAAGAATTTTTGTATGCCTGTTGTTCAGGGTTAATCGACAAAATGAGCCAATAAAATTTTGTGAAATATTTTTATGTAGCTTACATTAACAAATTGTTGTTGGACAGAGATTTCACTGTCTTTAAAGCAATTGTGTCTAATCAAGCCTTTTTTCGTATGGTCACACCTTTAAAAATTGTGCTTGAGAACAAAAATGCACAAAACATTGACTTAATTAACACCAAGAGCACATTCTTGGCGGTTGTAATCAAATTATGGCCATCAAAGAAATAATGTTGACCGAATTGGCGTATTTGCCAAGACAAGTATCTACTCGAAAGATAATCATTGATGAACTCTCCACTCATCAGAGTGACGTCAGATGCGGCTACTTTTCTATTTGAAGGTGAAATGATCTATTTTTATATTGTCTATGGAACTAGCGCACTGTTTACGAAGGCGGTAAGAAACCAACAGAATAACTAAATATTCACCATTACTATTGCCTTCCCCGGGGCTTCATTACATTGTACATTCCTCCTCCTCAAACTCAGAATGGAATTCATCTCCTCTGAAAGTACTTTAATTTACGAAACTCAGATTCGTATCATAAACTTTGTCCACATTCAAGTCAAGTTGTGCTTCCTATTTACGAGGGAATTGTCTGTTCTTAAAATAGACGAAGATGATTTTCATATTAAGAAATAAATAGTACGACGTCAAAATATGGGAATTACCTACCGACCTAATGCGTGGTTTGTAACAAACCATCGTTCTATTTTTGCTGTTTTGGTTGTACAGAAATTCAATTCACATTAAGATATGCCACCAAAAAAGGAAAACTACACGATGCTGATGGAGAACATCCTTTCCACGCTTGTGAACGTCACATATTTTCTCCTACTATTTGAGTACATATCCGTTGCGTGTGAAATCTTCTAACCGTAATAGAATATGAATATTAGTCTATTCCCACTGAGAGATTTCTAGACAACTAATATTTCATTTCCGCCTGTTTTCAAGAATTGTATTTCTCAGTTATGGCAAATAGCAGGGCGCGGTTCACTAATGTGGCTGAGAGAAATGACGACTGTGAGTCCGTAGCTCTTCACCTCGATGAGGTATTCGCCACAGCGAACAGGTTATGAAAGTGCGGAAACCATTATGACATTTACCTTATCGTAGGGTTTTGTCTCAGATGGTTGTCCCCTTGTCGTCTCGGCCAAAAAACGTAGCCCTACATATGAGGACTGAAAAGCTTCAACTCTGGTAAGTTTTTCTTCAGTGAAAATAAACATCCTTGTCCACCAGCACACAATCTCACATAATTATTATATTAAAACAGTCATTGACATCACTGTCAGTAAATCATGGGTGGTGCACCATAGGGGGCTGGGCGATATCAGGCCCGTAGCCGGGGGGGGGGCGGGTTCAGGTGTTTCGATAGAACCTCTCCTCCCGGAAAAGGTCCACCCCGTTAAAGATAGGATATAGATGAACAACAACAACAAACTCGTTGCAGCTACTGGTACTATTAACTACAATGATAACTAAGTTGCATAGGCTCGCCCCCCGCCCCCTTGGCTGCCAAAAAAAAAAAAAAATAAAGCAGCAGGAGCGTGAGGAAATATTGAGTTCATTAATTAACCCCGGTAATTAACATGCGGCTGAGGGGAATGTCAGACCCCATTGAAAGTGTCCGACTCAGACGACCTATGCAATCGTTTTCCCGTTTTTTTTTTTTTAGTCCTCCGTCTGTTTTTTAGCCCTCCGTCTGTTTTAGTAGAAGGTTCAGAAATTCGAGCCCCCCATCGTTCAGGCTGGGTGCGCGCATGCAATCGTGCTTTGCGCAAGTACCCGAGACAAAATGTTGACCCCCTTATGATATCCTTGATCCGCCACTGAGTTTTGAAATTTGCTTCTGATTCAAAGCGCTTCACGTGGCATCGGGCCGTAGAAGACAGGATCGTACAGGCGATAAGAGGAAGCTTTATGTTTTTCATCAGCAATGAACGCGCGTTGTGGCTACACCATCTGGTAACAAGGGAGTCTGGAAGTAAATCCCTATACCTAGGCAAAGAACTGGAGCCCTATGACCTAAGTAAACTATATAGCAACGAGAGAGCTCCCCAAAAGTAATGCTGTGTGAATGCCGCAGAAAATTGAGATTTGTTATTCTGTTATTTTGGTTTAATTGCTAGAGTAGTACGGTAAATTCCAAGCATTTTCAAATTTTGAATTGAAAGTGATCGTCAAATATGCAAATGTGTTGTTCATCTTGTGTCCACTTTAACTGTGGATTGGTGGACTGACATGCATGCATGTACACGTGTGTACGTTTCCGTTAATTCAGTACACGCTGACGGTAAGTTCACTGTAGGCAGTCCTCCGTCGTGCTTAAAACCCAGACATCCAACTACCGTGTTTTCTTGCACTGAGAAAACCCCGTCAAGGATTTTCACTTTATTAAGGAAAAAAAGGCCTAGACTTGAACTTTGGCCAATGAAGAAGGTCTCTTGTCAATCAGTGTCAATGGTGCACAGCCCGCAAACTTCATACGAGCAACAAAATTGATGGCAAAAATTTCCAAGATTTATGCAAAAGGTTCACTACTCCGAAAATTCACTACTTCGAATTTCCACAATTCTAAACCAGAACTCCGACAGTTCTTTACTCTGATTGTCTGCTCACGACTCATTCTCAAGCATGGAAAACATCTGGGGCACGGGTCAGGGCTGCGGCGACCAACGGCGGTTTTTAATTTAAGATGACTAAATGTGACTCCCTGACTTCGTGAAGAATGGCAGGGACAGGGTGACCATTTAGTTTCGGCCCGACCTTGGCCGTGGTTCCTTGGGTGAGGTTGAGGCGCAGCGGCCCTAAACTTTTCAGTCACGTTGTGATGCGATCTTGACATAGATTTGATGAATGTATCGTGGTTGATAATTCACCGATATTTCTAATTCATGTACTCATTTTTCCATACTAAGACATGCGGGCTAATTTCGCATGCGCATGAAATCCAAACAAAGTGCTTTAGTATCCGGGCGCTGTTTTCGGTATAAGAACATTACTCAGTGCATCTAATAATCGAAGTATCGTTTGTGTTTGCATGTAAAAGTATGAAAATTAAACCTGAGTCTGACGGTTTAGATATTTACGGAGCTGTGAACCTTCGGAATAGTGAGCCATCGGAGTAGTGAACCTTCCAAATAGTGGGCTGTTCCCATTTCCGGCGATGTAAGCAACTTAAGTAACACGCAAAAATACCACCAAGTCCTCAGTTCTCCAACTAAACTTCATACTTTCGTCCGAGCATGTAATGAGGTGTAATCACTCATTTAAGCATGCCTGATTTCAAATTTTGGCAGGAGGTAATGCGAGAACGTTCTCTTTCTGGACCACATTACATCGGAATTTGAGTCCCGTTCTTTGCGAGAACCGTCACAACATTCTCATTTTTCTTATTACAAATTCCGTCTCATCTCAGGAACACAGAGCTGAGAGTCATCCTTGTATATACAGATTTTCCTTCCCCCTAATTAAGCTGCGTCAAAGGCCTTACCGAAAACACTACAGTGTCGACGTTTGCAAAATGTCGAAGGCCCACTGTTCTAGAAATTTGAACCGCCCCCGCCTGACTATTGCACCCCCACTTATTTCAGGGCTGCGCCGCTCATGTATCTGCCATACAACATTTCCTCGTTAGAGTACCCCCTCTTTGTCATATCGGGGAGATTTTATTATCTCCGTTGTTTCATGTACACGGACCCATTTACTTCGTCTTATCTCGCTGAAATCTGATTAGACCTTATCTGCATATGTTACTATATGGGAACTTGTTAAAACAAAAAAGCAAGACATTATCTTGTAAGCTCGGCCATCAAAAGTAATATCAAGAAATCATTAATGCTTTTGCCAACTGTCCTTTCTTTCTGATACTTCCACTACGTGTAAATATGAAAAATCTTTCTTTAGCGACTCACGAAATGTCGTCAATTTTGACATGATGCAATTTTGGCGAGCCATCTCCTGGACACGACGGCCTCACCATCTGGTGGCTATACACCTACCTACACACCAATGAATTGAGAAGTTAACAGCAAGAAAAAATCAGCGTATTATAGATTTTCTCTAGTCTTTGTCACACCGGGGAAAACAACAACGGGGTGAAGACAACACCGGGAGACAACACCGCCGCCTGCAATAAATATCCTTATAACTCGTTTTTAGTTTATGGAAGGTAAATTGTATGCAAAAAAAGAATCCTCTTGCAGGAGAAGCTTTATAATAGTAATAGTAAACAGGACGATAGTAATCTTTGTGAACAGTATGCAGTAAGACCGGATGAAAATGCCACAATGGAACACTCCATATTGTCTTCCAGAAAACTGCACCATCGGGAGCAGAGCGGCCGCTGAGGGGGGAGGGGAGTGTCGCCCGTACATTACGCTAAAAGTTACTGACGGTTTTCACGCACGAGTTTTAGGAGCGTAATCGTTACATCCAATAAAAGAGATCCGGTTACAGGTCATGTAAGCTCTGAAAAAGTCGTTCACCCATAAAATTACGCTTGTAAATATACGTTCATAATTTACGCATGTGAAATATGCTCGCCTTGTGATGTACAATACATTTTGATTGATTGTTATTCCGGACAGCAAATCTATGTTCTGTATAAACTGTTATTACATCCTTATGTGAGAACATTTTATTACTATTATATCAGTTCAATGGTTTTTACCAAATTTATTCAAAAAATGAGAATAGTTAGCACGGAAACGTGTACATCTTAGGGAGCTGTAGAAACCTTTGACCACATTTTTGCTGAGTGTAAATTTGTTAAAGCATTGTGGCATGACTTTCTGAGGTTAATAACCGACATAGATGCACAACATAATTTAAACTAAGACAATGATGTGATATTGACAGCATATTTTGGATATCACTTTGAGAAGGTCAAGTGTATATCAACAATATTTCATTTATCAGTATGCTAAGGACCAAACTACACACACCTACATAAAATTTAAAAATTATCTTTTCCAGTGATATATATTTATTCAATAATTCTCAGAACATACAAGGAAAATAATGACAAACCCAGAAATCATTATATCTGACTTGTAGACAGTACGTAGATGAAAGTAGTATACATAGAACTATGAACGTAATATTTAACATACGTATTCTATTAGTCAGATATGGTACTACAAAAATATTAAAGGAAAGAAAAAAGGGATTGTAATGATATGGAAATCAGAAACAACAGGATTTAAACAATACATAAAAATTTGCTAGCACTACTTAGAGGAATTCATTGAGAAAAAGGTCGAAGTTTCGACTACCATTTAATAATAATGTAACTTTAGTAGAAATATTATTAGAAGAATTGAGAGCATTTTGAATTAATTGGTTTCCATTGGGAGCACGAAAGAATTAGTTTCTCTGGCATTCGATGAGGTTACATTTGAAGAAAATATGATGATAAGATTGATGGCCACCTCATTTACAATTTGAAGATACGTTATTTAAGCTGTGCCTAAACTTGTCGATGTTAAGGAAAGAACCGCATCTCGATTTGTAGAATGATATTTCGTTTTCGCGGAGCACGAAAATTGTGTTAGAGCTAATGAGTTGTGAAAATTGTTTTTTATACTTGTGAATGAGTTGTTTTCCTTCACAGGAACTGAAAGTGAACTCCAGTTGTGGAGGGTCATTAAAATACACCTGCGTTTACAACCCTCGGAGGAGTCGATGTTGAAAGAACACATATTATCTTCAAGGAATCTGTTCAGGCTTCAATATTTGAACATTTGTGAGACCTGTTAAAAATGTGGAGCAAACAAATGGCACGGCACTAAAGAAACATAAAGCAGGATTTCATTATTCAAAACTTGTATTTATAGTGTTCTAAATAAGTACAATATGATTTCACAGAATATAAGTATAAACATAATAAAATTGCAGCTGATTACAAATCTTGGTCAGGTGAAAGTCAGTCGAACTCAGAGTCGTATATATTCACTGGCTTAAATAAAAAGGGAGGTTATTTGGGCCACAGTTAAATATACTTTTAATGATCCATCTACCTGTAACAGCTAATCTATGAGTTTTTGGTTGTAACTATTACCAGAGTACTCGTGTGTTGGACATTATGCTTGAACTCTAAAATTAATGCCCCGGATGTAAGTGAGCTTGAGAACATGGTGGTACAACTTGTGATTCTGTTCATTGGTGCCGATTATATCATTTTAGGAAAGGTGTGCAACAGAGTTATTGAGATAACACCATTGCCTTCCGAACAAGTCAACACGAGAATACAGTTAATTTCACCAACAATGAATACGGAATGGCTGTAAAATTTAACGGGTATAATCATCAACCAGTGAGGAGGCAGAGTCACCAGCAAGCGAATGAAAAGGGCAAAAGGCCTTATATTGTTCTAGATCGTGATGTGGTACTCTACAACAATAAAATGAAGGGGAAAAGTATAACAAATATCTAAAAACGATCTAATAGGTAGATGGATCATTAAAGTATATTTAACTGTGGCCCAAATAACCTCCCTTTTTATTTAAGCTCAAAAAGGTGGTATGCGAACACACATTTAATGAGTCAATACATCTCATTATTAATAAATTACAGTCGGTGAAGCCCTCCCAACAACTACATGAGGTGGTGATGGCAGCGGCGCCTCTGGAGTGTTTTCGGCACTATTGGTTTTCACAGATCCGTTGTTGTCACTTTTAGTCTTTTCTTCCAGTTTGTACAGGCCAGGAATTATCTTCTCTAAGTTTCCTTGCTTTCTGTGACGCTTAAAGTAGAGGGAGATACAAACAACGGCGGCTATTTTTGTACAAAAGAAAGATATTCCAGCTATGTAGAATGACGCATTGTAGGCTGGTAAAAAACCGACACCATCCTTGTCGTCTTCATTTGGCGGCGGGTGATGATGAACTTCGTCGTTTACACCGCTAATGTAGGTTATTAAAGCCATTATAAGCGTCAGTCCTGTAAAAAAATAAAAAATAAATGTTTTTAGCAGGACTCAGATACATAACTGGGCAAATGCAGAGATGCAGAGACTAGTCGTGAGTGGTGGTACTTGCGTCCAGCCGCACTCAGTGCTTGCCATGTACTAAATGTGTGCGGTGAGAATCAAGCACCTATATGGAACACTCACACGATCACTCGCAAAGTAGCAAACGAAAAGGTAAAAAAACCAACTCATTCTTGAAAGGAAGTGACAGATTCTAAAACCTCTTTGATGTATAGACTGTTTAGCGGAAAATTGATGACCTCGAAGGCTGTAGTTTTGTAAGTGTTATGAGGTGTTTTATCAGCAAGGTTACGTCGTTGTGGTTTTGCGCACGTCTTATGCGCTACACTGAAAGATCAGGACAATTACTCTCTATTTTAATATTAGTATTGAAACGAGATGTATTTACAGGGATTTTGAGTTGGGGGGGGGGGGTCAGGGCAGAGTATTAGCCAGGATTTTGCCCGTCAGACATTCGTACCCCCGTACTGCCAAATGGAATCTAAGAGAATTTTAGGGGGGCCACGTCCCCCTTCCCCCCCCCCCTTAAATCCGCCACTGATTTACATTGTGATATGACACTACAAAAGAAAACATTCACCTGAGACAACGAACAGCACGCCACCTATTAACGTTCGGAAGTCTTCCTTGAAGTTTCCTATGGTACTTACTGCTGCAGCAATAACAAGCACGGAGAAACCACTGACTACCAAGACTGAAGCATTGTAAATTCGTTCTAAAACGACAATGTAATCAGTTATAATGTAAACCTAAGAATGGTCATTTTTGTTGGTGTGAAAAAATATCGAGGAGTTATGTCTACCGACTGTGACACTGATGAAAACGTACATGCTTAAGAGTTTCAAGTTCACTTGCAGGCGCAGACGACTATTCTTCAACATTACCATGTCTGAGTTTTTCCTGAGGTAATTTTGGCCATTCAAATACTAGTCCTAAATTGAATATCAGTCAACCTTTACCAATGTAACGAATAAGTCAATATTCATTCGCATGGCTAGTTCTCCTTGGTTTCTCATTGGCATATTCCGGATATAGGCGCATTGGCCTGGATAATGAGTGCGTGCATATTCTTAAAATTATAACACTTTTAAAACACCATTATTCAGAACAATCATGGTCAAAACAGAGAATACTTACTTGCTAGAGAAATTGAAATTTCAACAGTCTCGAAATCTTTGTCGTACTGTTGTGCTAAAGTTTCATTCTCTGGACTGAGTTTGTTGATGTAGTAACACGTTCGTGCCAAATTCACTTCCTCTGAAAGAGATCAATGCCTTGTCTGTTACTCTCTTCATTTGCATGTGCAGCCGAAACATACTTAGAAAAATCTAATGATCGATACGAATGGATTGAATGTCTTGTGTAACAAGGAAGAGTTGAGAATTACATTTATGAATAAACCAGTTCACTTTGAGAAAAGGGACGATATTTTTGTAGACATTTGTGAACATGACGCTAGCCTCGCACATTTTCCAGAGATGAACATGTGACGTCAGTTGTCGATGCGCGATCATTTAAATGGAAGCCATTAGGTCTCATGGCCAAAACACGTAGGCCCTATTTTGTCGGTTGTTTTCGGGAGGTCTGACTTCTTGAAGTTATTAGTGTTGGCCAGAATCATAAGTGAAGGCTTTCAAAGTTAATTAAAATCGAGGCGTTGACCTCATCAGCTGTTTCGTTGCCATGCGCCGTGAAAATGACCAGTGTACATTGGAGATCAATGTCAGTGTGAAATCCGCGAGCTAATCTCCTGAGTGTATGAGAAAAAAAGAGAAGGAGAGCCGAAGCACACTGGACGAGTAAACTCTCGAGAATAAGCATTGGGAACGAAATCGAGTACTGAACAGCCGTGCGATATTGAACATTTCCATAAATGTCGATCTTCATCTGTTTGGCAACCGGATGGGTTCGCATTCCTTTCTCGTCTTCCAGAAATAACTCGACATTCATGCTTATTTTTCCTTTATTTTAACGTAAACCTGAAATTGTTTTTGAACAGCTCATGTCTCCAGCTTGATTCCTCACTGACGGAGTCTCAAAAATTTTGAATAGTCTCGGCAGAGAAGAATAGGGTCTCTGGCCTCGCAGATTTGTGCGAAAATAAAAGCAAAAGAAAAAGACGTTCACGTAGGGATATTAAAGTATTTTTGATAAAAGCTGCGAACAACTGTTAAAATTGTGCAATTCTGTTCAACTTTTGCCCAATTTATTCATGCTTCATCGGCCCCAAACTGCGTCACTTTAAAAGGATTTTTATAGATGATAAAACGACAACGCGTTATTATACGATTCTTAACTTGAGTGTTCAGTCCTAAGAGATTTTTTAAAATTCCAATCAAAATCTGTGGATGACCGAAGTAACTTGTTTGAAGCTATGAAGGCTAACAAACACTAAAAGAACCAAAACGTTCGACCTATCACACTTTGAGCATCCTTAAATGAACGTCGATGTCGATCGACTTTTTGTCAAGTTTATAAAGCATAACATCTAAGGGCAGTGGGAATCGTTTATCGCGTAGTCAAAGTGGACAAGCTGTAGTAGTGTTCTCTTGTGCATACTCTTAATGCTATAGTTTCGTTCACGCATTTCCCAGTGGGACAACAAGACGTTATTCATTAGTGATTCTAACAAATATTGCGCTTAGTCAGTTGATATGAATTCCGTTCTGTCTGGTGGGAACATTTCAAGGACAGGAGCTGTAGGGTTTTGTTAACTCAGTCCTGAACAAAATTAATGTGGTGAAAAGGCTTGCAGTTTCATTGGTTAAAACGCTAACGAAAACGCTAGCCAGACAGACGAGCTGTCCTCGAAGAGGTCATTTTCGTCAAGTTGAACACCTTGGCGATTTGCGCCACATCTTACCGACACTGATGACTAAACAAGTGAGTTATCACTGCTGCAAAGACGTTCTAATCGTTCAGATTTACTATAGTTTCCAAAACTTCACTGTCGGACAAGTTGCTCGGCCGTGAGCTTGTCCGGACCAACAAATTGGTTGTCCCGGGCAATCGGACTACCGTTAATGTCGAGCCCTGTCAACTGTTAGTTTGTTTCCTCCCCACCCAAGTCGCTTTATTTTAAAGATGTATTTGCATGCTCCTAACTATGCTAATGTACAGCAGGAACTAAACGACAATGCTACTTGAACATCATCTACGCTAAACTACGTATACATTGACAACTTGCAAATGTGAAAACAAAAAATTCTGCTTATAGGTGACCTTTGCACTAAATGTTAACTCGATGAAAAGTGTGGTTAGTGCTAAGAATCACATATGTTTTACTTTAAGTACTTTAGAATACAAGATGAATGAATTGGTTAAAATTTCAGAAGAAAAATGCACCTAATGACCGCATGGTTGCACCAAATGACCTGAGACTTTAGAATTCAAACTCAATCGCATTTACTAAACAGATGTATAAATTTGAAGTGTCTAGCTTAAAATCTTAGTTTTCACTCAATGACCTTTGACCTATTGTTTCTGATTGGATGGCCCTATTTCTTGAGGGCTCACATAGCCCGCACCATGGAGTATTATTACCCAACACCACGTCACATACTTATGGGACACGCTTGAATTTCGACACAAAACTCGTTCTTAAAAACATTTCGCAATTTTCAACCTACTTCATATTCACATCGTCGCTATATGTTTTGTTTCTAACTGATTTGACCAATCACAGAGATAAGGAATTACCGTGCAGGTTCCACTTTAAGTGAAAATTGACTTCAAAACACGTTCATAGTCCCTGCCATTAATTGATTATGCGTCCATAAAGAAAGGCCTCTCGACTCGATTATGTGACAATAGAAGAATGGCCTCTTACCCCTCCTCGTGGAAGTCCTTTGGAGTAAGCGGGTTTTTGAGCCGAAAACGCCAGAAAAGCGAAGGCAGATTAATGACACTCGTAGTTCACATGACTGGTGTTTTTCCTACTAGCGAAAGTGCTAGAAAAAACGTTAGCGTTATAGCCAGTTTGTAAATGGGGTATCAAACCGTCAACTCAGTCATCCTCCGTAGTGCATTTTTAAATAAATATTTGAATGGTATCTAAAAGTTTGACATGTGAGTTTAGTTGGGGTGAAGACGATGGCAGACGCGTGTCCGCTGCCCCCATTACTTCTTCAGCCAGGAGGAAGCATCCCTCAGAAAAAAATCCATTTCCACCGGATTGTAATGATTCATGTCTATAAAAAGAGAATCTTGATACGTAGTACAGCAGCATATTTACTCATGATAAGACGTCTTGCCACCACAACCTTGTAAGGACATTTTTGAGGACAAGTCGTTAATTTTGCGAGATACAAGTTTTTACCCATTCTCAGTAGACAAGTGGTCATTGCGTGTTCAAGAATGCAAGGACGTCTGTATCGTCATGCAACAACATAATTGTTGTTCAAGGAAGGATAAGTATAATATCAACAGCACTCGATATGTGATACGATGAGCAGACTATACGCAGAGAATTGGTTATATAATTCAATAAAATTATCATTAATAAATGATTATTCCAAGTAGCTTCCAGATAAGGCCATAACGGAAAAAGTGAAGTTTCGTAACATCCGCGTTTAACTTTTGCAAGGACGTTTTTAGCTGTAGGCTAAATTGACGATTTGATGTTTACTTTTCACAATTTTGTATACAATTATTGCCACTCGACCAAATAAAGTGGTGAAGTGTTTTGATAGCACCTCACCGCCATACTTACTACAGCTGAAGCATATCCTCCACAGACCTTGTTGCGAGAAACCGTGAGCTTTCTCTGTTACATTGGCATTCTTGTTTGTAATCTCTCTCACCTCCTCCGTCACAACCCAGAAGTCGGTTGCAATGGCAAGAATCAACGTTCCTATAGCAATTCCGCTTGCGACCAAGGACAAAATCTTTAGAATTCGTTCGTCACAAGCCATTATTGAACGCTATAGAAAGCGATTGCGAAATAAGCAGGTTTGTTTCTGGTACGCATGCCACGGCTTATCAGTATGCGGTAGTGGCAGCAGTCTGCGTGTTTCGATATTTATTAGACATCTTGTGTTGGATGCGACGACTCAGTACTGCCCATGGAGTATATATTAGACCAATCGATAACGGCATGATAATGTTCCACTGAGTGAATTCAACGCATGGAGACAGTAATAATTAGCACCATAACAAAATTACTGTTTGAAAAGTTAATATGAACACATTTCCTAGAGGACTGTCTGTCCCTTTGAGGATTTGGAATCAATCAAGTATCTTTTTCTAGGGAACCGCTATGTAACTTGTTAACCAACATTCAACTATATCAACTTGAAGTAAGGCCGCAAGGCCTATTAACCATGATTAAAGTTAACTAGCAGTTTAGCATCAAATCACATCATTGTTTGCTAATGCTGAGTTGGATTACACCAGCGCAGCTATAGAAAAAATACTAATCAAGACAGTTCTAGTTTACAGCAAAATTCTATCTTTTCCTAAAATTCGTGTCTTTTTGGAGTTGCATCAGTTTTTACATTGCAAGGCAAAAACTTAAGTCGCGAACTATTTGTAAAAGCGAAATATTTATTCTGACCAAAAACTAAGAACCACATTTCTAGCGACAAATGACCTTTCGGCATTATACCTGGTTAGAATTTAAAAGGATACCAAACCCCCCAATTCACCCAAGTCCTCAGTGAAACAAGAAGTCCGAGTAAACGAGACAAAAGTGCACAAAATCCACGGGAAGTCGGCGCGGATGCACAATTCCTGGGCCTGAACAAAGTGGCTCCTTTTTTAGTCCTCGTTGATTTCCTCCAGTATAAGGCCCACAAATCGAAAAATTCGAGCCCCCCTATGAAGTTTAGGCTGGCCGGGGTGCACGCACTGCTGCCGATGCTCGACTAAAGTCAACATTAGATTCCATAAGCAAATTTCCTGCCGATTCCAAAAATGCGGTCCAAATGTACTGTCAACCAACTAGTTTTTTGCAAATCTGGCTTGTTTGAGGGCTACCTGAAATCGCGGCCAATTTATCAGTTGCTAACCAGCAATGTACAATTACAGCTGGGCCACCATCTTGAAGAAGAGTGCAGCTACAGCCGAGCAAGTGGTCTTTTTCATTCTCAACATGTTCACAAATACAAACAAGCTACATTCACTTGGCTTACACACAACACCTAATTAAAAAATGCCCCCAAGCCTGGCCTATTTTAATCGGCCGGGACCGCAGACTAACTGTTCAGTGCCACCTTCCAGGACAATGCGGCGGCACCGTCTCGCTGGTTGCCTACTTGCCGCTAGGTGGTCAGTAGCCAGCACGCAGGTATCACTTAATTTTCCTCGGGAATTTTTTACACCGGCGTTTCTGATTGGCTAGTCGAATTCTCGACTGGCAGCGCTTTACGCAAACAAACTGTCATCATAGATACTCTATAGTCTATGCTGGCATGACTGATGGACTGAAGTGTAAATAAGGTCTGTTGCACAGATAAATCGGCGCTTAAAATTTATGTTCAGGAAATGTGAATCCTAGAAATTGTGGTTGCGCCTTTTCGGAATGCATCTTTCTACTTTCGATGACTTTTGTTTACGTTACTGTCCTGTATTCATACAGTATAAATAACACACCGGTTAAATCGACCAGATATGTGTTTATTGTACATGTATGTGCTTCAAGCACGCGGCTATTAAACATCACTGCAGCAACGAAATACTTGCTGCGACGCCACTTGCATGGCAAGGCTAAAAATTGTTCACAGTCCGCCATTTTTGGTGATACCTACGTGCTGGCTAAGCACGGAGGGAAGCAGCGAGTGGCACCGGCGGATTCGACCATTGTATCACCTGGTGACCATTTTGTTCTCATAGAGGAGGCTTTTCAGGTTAATTGTGTTGCTGATGAGAAGACCATGGCTCACGTTGATTTTGGACGGGTTTGACATCTTTGGCGCTCCTTAGTAGTGATTTTTGTATTGTGTGCGACCATAGTTTAAGCTCCTATTAGACTTTGCATGATGTTCGTGAACTTTTGTTGGTGTTTTCCTGTAGATGTGACACTGGCTGCCCATGACTTTGTGGGCGTCCCTGACTACTGCTATGTCCTCACAAGCACTGCATTTTATTTTTTATCTTTGACTCTGTATCATTGTTTTTTTTCTTGACCTTTGAAAAACAAATTTCTATTGTGAAAACGACAACATCTTTCCACAGATGTATTCGACGTATTTTGCGCTACCTGTTAGTATTTTTTGCCGTCTGCTCGCTCATTGGCGCCAAACCTCTTAGAGGATAGACTTATGCAGTGGCGGATCTAGGATATCACAACATTTTGTCCGGCTGTAAGAATTTGCGCAAACTGAACCACGATTATAGATGCACATAGCACCGAATGTTTTTACCTCTAAAAATCAAGCATTTTCCTTGATTCCTGAAGTATTATTCAAGAAAAAAGGCAAAAATAAAAAAACTGAGAACGTGTCAAACAGGGAAGACTGCAAGTATCAAAGACTCCAACTCACGATCTCGCGATTAGTGCGCGCGTGCGTTACCACTACACCACCACGATTTAACTACTAATCTCATACTAAGAGACCCACTTGTTTATGGTCCACAGCGTTTGCGTGCGAAACCTACTTCTTTTTGTAATGCTTATTACACGTTTTATATTTTGTGCCATCGATTCTTAACAAATTTGTCGTATTTAAAATAGTCTTCAAATGCCCAAAAGACCAAATCCGTTTTTCGTGTTGGCAATAATGACGGGATTGCTTTGGAAATCGTCTTAAGTTAAGGTTTGACAAAGAGAGAATTATGAGTTTCTGAGTGATTCACTAAGGCTTCGATTAAAATTCACATCTTACCAGCAGCTTCTGTTTTTTCATCGTCACTCAGGTTCCATTTTTTTAAAAAAATGAGGTAAATTTTCTTCATTGCACAGTAGAGCAGACGACGGAAACGGAGTCGTAGTGCGCAGCGCCACTGCCGGTCGCCTGGAATATCGCGGGAGAGACTATACTTATCCATGATAGCTC